>PQXP01000592.1:10000-12043 GCA_002973495.1 Apiotrichum akiyoshidainum | reverse complement strand
TGGCGGCCCTATTGGCGGTGGCCTCGGCCTCATCGTCGGTGGTCTCCTCGTCGCGTACACTGAGTGAGTATATCCAGGTTGCAACCTGTTAACCATATACAGTCAGACGTGGCGCGCAGCTCTCTGGTGCTTTGCCGGTTCAGCCGCGCTCGTTGCCGCCGCCGCCATTGTTGTCGTCCTCCCCGACCGCAACCTCGACCCCGACCGCCGCATTGACTGGGTCGGTGCCGCGATCATCACCATCGGTCTCGTCCTTCTCCAGTTCTCGGTCTCGTACGCTCAGGACGCGCCGCAAGGATGGAAGACAAGCTGTGAGCGCGGGTTGAAGGTCGTGCTGACTGTTGCAGATGTCATTGCCCTCCTCGTCATCTCGATCGTGTTCATCGGCTGCTTCTTTGTCTGGGAGTACCATGTCGAGAACCGCACCACCCGTCCCCCGCTCATGCGTCTCGCCCTGTGGACGCGTGCCCGCGGAAAGCTTGCGGCCACTTACATTATTGGTGGTATCTCATGGATGGGCTTCTCGACCATCTTCTACTCTGCCACTCTCTTCTACCAGCAGGTAAGTGCCAAGCAACTGTGCCCCTATCTTCGCCGATCTCCGATATGATGTGAGAGTGGCACTTGAGAGTGGCACTCGCCATCACCACTATTCCCGATCAACACTGACAATTTCCAGGTCCAGATGACTGGCACCATCGGCGCCATGCTCCGCTTCCTGCCTACCGCAATCTCGGGTCTGATCTGCAACATTATCGTCGCCAAGGTCATCCACCTCATCCCCAACCAGCTGCTCATCTGCATCGGCATTGGCGCCACCGGTCTTGCCAACATCTTCTTTGCGATTGCTCCTCGCGATGCCTACTACTGGCGCCTGCCCTTCAACGCGATGTGGATGGCCGTTTTGGGAGCGGACGTCCTTATGGCCGTGGCGAGTGTCTTTGTCTCGACGCTCGCGCTTCCCGAGGAACAATCCGTGGCAGGTGCCCTATTCCAGACTCTTGTGCAGCTCGGCGGTGCCCTCGGCCTCGCGTTCGTCTCTGTCGTCCAGACGTCGCTCCAGAACAAGGCCCTCGCGCGCGGAGAGGACCCCGTGGACGCGCTCCTCAAGGGTCTCCACGGTGCGTTCTTCTTCGCTGCCGGAGCGTCATTCACTGCGCTCCTCATTGCCGCGGTCGTCCTCCGCGGCATGGGCCGCTTCGGCTCCAAGAAGCCCGCGCCCGCCTCCACTCATTCGATCGAGACAAAGTCGGTACACGAAAGCGAGGGAGAGGCCGACGAGAGCGAGACGGCCAAGTTCGAGAAGAAGTTTGGCGACTCAAAGGCGTGATCAGCTCAATTTGAACCCTTGCGAGATGGTGACATTGACCGACACACCAACACAAAAAGACTCACTAGAACGCTGCTAGAACCTCCACTCTCGCGTTGGAGACACAGACAGTCCACGACGGCGAGGGAGAAAACGAAGAGGGCGAGAAGGCCAGGCTCAAGAAGCCTGGCGACTCGAAAGGCGTGATCAGCTCAATTGATCACTTGCGAGATGGTGACATCGACCGACACATCAACCAACACACCGACAATCACTAGATCACTACTATAACTATCTGGGTACATGCATACTATATTAGATTTTCTCATATCATACACCTTGGCGCTGCTTCAGCGACACTAGTGTTCGCGACGACACCGAGGTCGGGGACGAGTCCGTGACGTAAGGCTGGGCACATAGAGTGGCCGGGCTCGGCGCCGAGGTGAAGCATCACGCACCTACTCACCCGATGCCCGACTGTGAGTATTTGGCACCTGAGATAAACAACTCTCCCATATTCGAGCTGTTGCGGCACGTTTCACCTCGCCCCGCCGGCCGCCGGGCCGGCACTCTGCCACTCCGTGGGCCTAGCGGCGCAGTTCCCGTCGACACGCCCATTCATGCCACCGTTCCCCTTCTCTCCGCCATACACGGGCACTCTGTGACTCTCTGCCGGGGCCCGTACCCACCAGGTGGACCACGGAGGCCGCCATGACAGCCAGGGCGAGAGAAGT
>PQXP01000592.1:0-2500 GCA_002973495.1 Apiotrichum akiyoshidainum | reverse complement strand
TCTTGGCTCTCGCATCGATGAAGAACGCAGCGAAATGCGATAAGTAATGTGAATTGCAGAATTCAGTGAATCATCGAATCTTTGAACGCAACTTGCGCTCTCTGGTATTCCGGAGAGCATGCCTGTTTGAGTGTCATGAAATCTCAACCATTAGGGTTTCTTAATGGCTTGGATTTGGAGGTTGCCATTCTGAATGGCTCCTCTCAAAAGAGTTAGCGAGTTTAACTATTGCTATCTGGCGTAATAAGTTTCGCTGGAATGGTATTGTGAAGCGCGCTTCTAATCGTCTTCGGACAATTACTTTGACTCTGGCCTCAAATCAGGTAGGACTACCCGCTGAACTTAAGCATATCAATAAGCGGAGGAAAAGAAACTAACAAGGATTCCCTTAGTAACGGCGAGTGAACCGGGAAAAGCTCAAATTTGAAATCTGGCTGTCTTCGATAGTCCGAGTTGTAATCTATAGAAGCGTTTTCCGTGCTGAACCTGTSTMWWRTACGRSATTGTCACCCTCTTTGATAGTCTGTTCCAAGACASKTATRYACWGTYCRGCWSGGTMWWACGCTYCTRKWGAKGCTGCATGCCCTTTATTGGGTGTGTAGTGGAACCAGGAATTTTACCTTGAGAAAATTAGAGTGTTCAAAGCAGGCATTTGCCCGAATACATTAACGTGGACCGATCCCTAGTCGGCATAGTTTACTGTTAAGACTACAACGGTATCTAATCGTTTTTGATCCCCTAACCTTCGTTCTTGATCAATGAAAACGTCCTTTGCAAATACTTTCGCAGATGTTAGGCTTCCGTAAATCTAACAGTCTCACCTCTAGCAACGCAATACTAATGCCTCCGCGCAAMGCAGGAGKCGCTCATGAGCGCTGCGGCCGGCAGCGGGTCGAGCGCGCAGGAGATCCAGATCCGGGAGGAGCGCGAGAAGCTTCTRGATGWGTRYRAGMGACAGCATRTRYRCRCRCTSCKTGCARCRRCRYGMRGKTRCAGGACAYKCKASATSTACYRCYWGTWGCCATCTRTCCGAAACCAGTCTATAAAATAAAAAGAAATCGGTACAAAAACCCTCCAATCCTATGAGCATACTGCAGCACTCACAGCTGCCTCCTCCTCACCGTCTCTCTCCATTCGGCACTCKGTCTCATTCACCTCTCTATGACTCCCACCACCACTCCCTCCCACCAACTACTCTATAACGATTCAAGAACATACATACACTCACTATACACCCTCCTCTCATTCACTATCCCCTCCGTCCTTCTCTATACCGCCCATAACAGCGAAATACCATTCCACATACTGGCTACCCCCCGATTCTGGCTTCGAGACTTCTACTCTAGCTTGTTCACGAGGTCTAGTTACCCCCAGGACCTACCTATCCTCTCCATATGCATGCAAAAAGTCAAAAACTACGACACCCAGGATTCCCATGTGGTCCCCCACCATGGTACTAACTAAGCGGTACTCAGCTTGACTTCGCAGATCGGACGGGATGCGGTATTTTCTGAGTCCTATGGCCGTAGATACTAGTATGTTCAAAGTGCACTCATATACTGGAACTGCCACACCCACCTTAACGCAAAACGGCTGAGCCCAAAGCATGCCCAAGCTCTATGTATGAACTTGAGCATCCTCTAGACTCAGCCGAATATGAAGTTTGGTTCTGTACCATGGATCCCAGCCCTGGCCAGAACACTCACACAAACCATGAGGCGGAATGTGTAGAATCTGTCGGTGGCATCTCCCTACATCAAAAACCCATCCATCCCCGAACTTGTACGTTTTCACTGTCTCAGCATACCATAGTCAGAGTCTTTAAACCCTCCGATCCAAAATATGCTGAGAGAGTGCAAAAGCACAAATCTGTAGAACAAAGGCTAAGCCTCAGCAGATCGTAGCAACAAGGCTACTCTACTGCTTACAGCACCCCGTTCCATTCAAATCGTCTATAAGAGATTCACCCCCGCCCATATTTCATTTCAATTCGTGGACGAGTAACACCAGCCTTTCCGCTAATGCTACCGAACCCACCAGATATGGTTCACAGCCGAAGCCTATTCAAACACAACTAACATGTGCGGGACCAACATCATCGTTTCTAGTACAGATTCTGACTTAGAGGCGTTCAGCCATAATCTAGCGGATGATAGCTTCGCGGCATTGCCCGATCGGACAGCCGCAAATACCAATTATCCGAATGAGCAGTTCCTCTCGTACTACCCTCAATTACTATTACGATGACCCTCCATCAGTAGGGTAAAACTAACCTGTCTCACGACGGTCTAAACCCAGCTCACGTTCCCTATTAGTGGGTGAACAATCCAACGCCTGTCTCTTATACACATCTAGATGTGCATAAGAGCCAGTGGTAGCGCTGGGCGTTGATGTGCTGCTCAACCTGGGAGCCGTAGGTGTAGAGGGAGAAGCCGAGGCCAATGAGGTTCTTGGCGACAACGGCCATCTCGGGGCGCGAAACGTCACCACCGAGGAGGAT
>PQXP01000053.1:79281-91107 GCA_002973495.1 Apiotrichum akiyoshidainum | reverse complement strand
CCCGCCCCCACATCAATCCACCACCACGCGCTCGCGTACTGTCCGCTCTCATCAACATCCACAACATCCACCACTACCACCACCACTACTGCCAGCTGCAGATAGCCGCGGACATACCCCCTTGGCCCTTCTTCCGACATCCCCTCCCACCTCTTCTGCTTCCCCGCCGCTCCCACACAGGACAGCAGCAAGCCAAGTTGCCCGCAGGACCCCAGCCCCGCCCGACTGAACCCCTGCCCCGCGCCCCCGCCCCGCCCCTCTCCGGCCCTCTGCCCTCCACCCATCACCCACTCAGAGCGCACGCATTCTCTCAACCTTAGCCCGATTCCGACCCCTCGTGCGCTGCCGCTCTCTTCCTACAGACAAGCGAGACTACCACCACCGGCACCACCACCACCGACATTGCTCCTCCTGCATCTTACCTCCTTCGGCCCCATTGCCCCATCAACAGCCCCGCTACCCCGCCGTCGCCTCCGCGCCATCACCTTTCCTCTGCCCCTCTCTTCCCCCTTCCCCTCCCCGGCTCCCTCCCCCCGCTCGAGCTTGTTTTTGCCGCTCACCCACACGCGTCCCCCGCCTTCCAACTGGTCAACACACTGACTGGCCAGTCGGCATCGGCTACCGTGACCCACCATCTATTACTGGCCAGCCGCCGTCCCTAGTCCGCGCGGCCCCTCCCCCGTCATTGCCCCGCTCTGGCCTAGGTCCGACCCACCATCCCCTCCTCTCTCTTTGCCAGTGTGACTCGAACCCACCCCCTACACCACACGGCCACACGGTGCAACCACCTTTGTTGTTTGCGCATTCCGCATCCCCCCACTCCTTTTGCCGTCGATACCACCACAGCCTTCTTCTCGGCGCCAAGAGTCGACGGTGATTACATTCAGCTCTCTTCGACCTCCCCCAGTACCGATCCCGTCGCCATCACGATCAGTTACTGGCACAAAGTGGCATACGTACCACTCCCTTCCCTCCTTCCCTACTCCTCCCCACCCGTCGCCACCTCCTAGGCCATGACGACCGGTGTCGAGGACCTCCGGCACCTCGATGGCCAGTCCATCGCCGGGCCCTCGGACAGGCCTTACCCGCCAACCTCGTCCGCCATCGTCGGTGGCGATCAGCGGAGAGAGCGGTCGGCGTCCGCATCAGCGGGGTCAAGAGGCTCCGTCTCGGGTACAGGCGGGCTAGGAAGCGATACCCGCGACGGCCGCGACGGTACCGCGTCCAGTGCGCAGGCTCCGCCACCAAACGGCAAGGCCGGCGGAGCGGGAGCGTATGGGACATCAGGCGGAGCAGTCAAGAAGCGCGGAAAAGACGAGGACGGCGAGGAGAAGAAGCCCAAGAAGACGAGGCAAACCCGTGAGTGATCATTCTATAAGCCCTACTCTGACCGTGTTTCACGCCATGAAGCACATTTTCTGGGAATGTTGGCGTTGTTCCCGCGGATAAACATCACCTCGAGCACATGGACAGTGGCTGACAGTGCAGAATCTTGCGACGGTATGTCACTCCGAGATCTCGGCCGAGGGCCTGCTCGCCATTGTACTGTTGTTCGTGGATACTGACACCCCGCAAGCATGCAGAGCCCGCAAGTGAGTATTGGCACCCCGTCCAGTCCCCGACGTCCACCTCCACCCCCCACCCCCGCACGGACGGCCCCCTGCCACAACCTGCCACAATGCCCACAGGACATCCCAGCTGACAACCCAGGGTCAAGTGTGATCGTCCGCCGCCTGGCACAGCCGCCAACGATCTCCCCACGAAGGATGTCTGCTCCCACTGCCGTCAGTTGGGCATGGCATGTGAGTGGAACGCACCAGTTTACTCGTTTAGACTCAACTGACCGTCAGGCACGTTCGAGTACAAGCCGAAGAAGCGTGGACCACCGAACATGTGAGTACTCTACTATCTCAGGTTACTCACTCTAGGTATCTCAAGCGAATGCAGGCGTTGAATCAAGCCGCAGCGATGCCGCAGGGACCATTCGACGGCAACAACGGAGGAGGAAGCGGAGGTTTGCACGACGCCGACCCTGGGCCCGGACCGGGCACGCTCGCGCAACAGAATGCTCTCCACCGCAGTGCACTGTCGGCCCCCGGCACTGGAGGGTCGCCGCTTTCCCGAGGCCGTGACGCGGTCGACGATTGGGCCCCGGCGCTGGCACGCACTGTTGCTGCTCACAAGCAGCGCAACGACCAGATGACCCAGGGCGGCAACGGCTTTTCTCTGTCGTCGTCGTTCCTGCCCCAGACCGGCTCCCCGCCCAGTGAACGCACTTCGTTCAACAACTTTGGACAGGGACAGCATGGAGCAGGCTACGACGCGCCCGACAACCGCGACTCGCGTCACGGGCCGCCAATACCACGCGGCAACCACGACCCGTACTCGATGCACGCCAACCCGAACATGAACCCCATCGAGGCGATCGTCCCCCGCCCCTTGCTCCTGCACATTATCGAGCTCTACTTTGACTACATCTACTGCCTCATACCATGCCTCCACAAGCCAAGCTTTATGCGCGACCTCCACAACCACCGTGAGGAGCGCCCGGGCGAGGAGGAGTGGGTCGCGCTCGTGTTTGCCGTCGTCGAGGCCACGCTCGTGCAGATGCCGTGGTCGTTCGTGTCCCTCCCCAAGCGCGAGATCAAGATCCTGTTCAGCCGCGCCCACTCGGTCGTAAAGTCGTTCATTGACCAGGAGTTCCACTCCATCTCCATTTTCCGCAACATTATCCTCTACTTCCACGGCATCTCCGCGCACTGCATGGGCAACCCCTTTGCGCGCGACTCCATCTTTGGCGCAAACTACCTCCTGTGTCTGCGTATGCGCATGCACGAGGAATCCGTAGGTTGCTGACGATCCTTTAGATTGCTAACCCGCACAGAGCTACCAGAACCTCAACCCCATCGAGCGCGAGCTGCGGAAACGCCTCTTCTGGCTCATGTACGGCGGCGACAAGAGCATTGCCGCGATTGACGGCTCGCCTGTCGTGTTTCATGAGACGGACTGCGGCGACGTCACGCTCCCTTCTCCTCTGTGAGTTTGTCGCACACCTTCCAACTGACGCCAGCGACGACGAGTTCCTCACCGAGGATGCGTACCTCGAGCAGCCAGAGGGCCACACCCCCGTGCTCGCGGGCTTCTACTACATCAGCAAGCTGTTCCGCCTGCTGGGCCAGGTGCTTGACAAGCGGCGCAGCGACCGCCACAAGCAGCCGTCGGGCCTGCTGCTGCAGATGCGCATCAACGAGATTGAGCAAATCTTCCACCAGGTCATAACGCTCATGGACGACTGTCCCAACGCGCTCAAGCTCGACCTGACGGGCACGCCCGGATCGCGGATGCAGACGATCGACGAGCACTGGGACGCGCACGTGTCGGCCGACATCCGGCAGCTTCTCCTGGACCCGACCAAGGCGAATCGCGCAGTAGTCAAGGACGCGTTCCTGGTTCAGCAAGCCAATATCTACGTCACGCAGCAGCTCGTCAGGTACATTGTCCTCCAGTACCGCGAGGAGCTCGGTATCCAGCAGGACAAGGAGCTGCAGCAGCAGACGGGCCTAGACGACTTGGAGCCCCCGGGCGCGCCGTCTCGCCGCCGCCTCAGCGCCGCCCGCCGGCCAGGATTCACAGAGGAGGAAAAGGACCAGATAGCGTCCGATCTGCTCATGATCCTCTCGCGCATCCGCATCGAGGTCATTGCCGTCAATTCCGCCGCACTCGTGTCCAAGGTCCGCTTCGTCGCGTCCACCCTCCTAGACGCCCTCCAGGCCTCGGCACCAGTGCATAGCAGCTCGCCCGAGCTGATGCACGCTAACGAGCGTACCGCCCGCGCGCAGGGCTACCTTTGTGAGTCAGGTGAGAGTTGCAGCAACTGACAACAGGGGACTTCCTGCGTATCCTGTCGGACATTGAGGCGCTGTACGTGATCGATGACGAGGACTAGATGGAACCGGAACAGAAAGAGTAAGAGTTCACAGAGGGATGATGGCGGGGAAGGGAAGACCATGGAAAGACGAAGGACCAAAATGTAGAATCTCGCTTTGTCGGGGATAGGAATAGCCTGTCTGCTGTCCGGCTTAGTTAGTAATATGTCAAACAAGATGCCAGAATCGAGGGCGTGTCGGCGTCTTGGACTTCAGTGTCTGGAACCCACCGCTTTGGAGAGACCCGATGGGACATGGGAGAGAAACCCTCTCTGCCGGCTCGGAGCAAAGCTGATCGGCAATCTCGCGCCACACTTCACGGAGCTGGCTCTCCTCGCCTCAGTCCACCACGTTATCCGAGGCTCCTGTTACACACGTGCAGGGTGGCGGCACTCCTCTCCCTCGCACAGTGCGTCTCAGCATGAGATCAAGAAAGCAGGCGATCGCGTTATATCGCCGAACGTCCAGATATTGTTGAGATAAAACCGCTGAGGTAAAAGGGTGTCGACAGGACTATACCATGGAGGTGGTATTCCAACAGTTATCACAGGCAACGTGGCGGAGTGGTTAACGCGATTGACTCGAAATCAATTTCCTTCGGGAGCGCATGTTCGAATCATGCCGTTGTCGAATGCATACGAGAGTGTGCGATCTTCTCTTTTTCTCTTTCCCCAACTGTGGCTTTGTGGTGGCAGCTCTGGAGACCGGACAGGTGAGATATGAGGGGAAGGAGGTCGGTGGAGGTGGCCGGCTTGTTCGGCAGTGTTCCGAGTGAGGGTTTGGGGCAACCCTGCGCTATTTCTATTTCCCCATCACCTGACCAGGAGCCCAAAAGAGAACGAGAAGCTCGAACCTTGCTTCTAACCATGACGCTGGCGCCGAAGCGCGTCGCGATCCAGAGAGCGCACATGTGGTGTGATTCGGTGCGCGTGTGCGGCCTTGTGGAGTTGGAAACCCGGAAAACGGTGGCCTACTTCCTACGGACAGTACATCCGGACGGCTCGGTCAATTGGGCCGAGTGGCAGAGTGGCAGAACGGTAAATTGTCGGCTACGATGGGTGTGGGTCACAGCGGTCGTACTGCGGGCTGAGCCGGATCTGGAACAGCTGGAACTGTATCCGGGACGATAGTGGTAGGATATAGCTGTTGTTCTGAGTGTCCTGGGCCGTTCTATGATCCTGATCAGCATGAGGTGAGCAAGTGGGCTGTCATTGGAGTTGGCGATGGGTTGAGTGGCGGGCAGGAGGCAGCGCGCTGTGCAAGGGTTCGCCAAGATCCCAACGATCTCAGGCTCTCTGTCCGCTGAGCGGGAGCCCCCGCATCAGTACCTGTGAGGGGGCTCGCATCTCTCTCGGGACCCCGGACCGGGGTCTGGCCTATATTCGTTTGGGTGCTGCTGCCTCTTGTCCTTGTAGCGCCAGGGCACCAGTTGCCGGTAAAGAGTACGATCCGAACGACGCTGAAAGAAGATACAGAGCGTGGGGTTTCTTGGAGAGGCCAAGATGGGCAAGTCCCCTCGTTCGAGCTCTCCAGAGCTCGCCCCGACAAGATATAAAGGCAACTGCTGTCCGACCGGATTCCATCAACCACCGACTCTCCACACAAGTGATTTCGATGCGCCTCCCCACCGAACAACTTCTCGCCTTCCGGGCCATTGATCTTATGCCTAGTGGCCCCGGAGGCAACATCACCACTACCCTCCATGTCCCCGCTACACAGCCCGAGTGGGCACAGCCTCTCTCGCCCCAGATTGGCGCCTTCTCGATCGAGATGGACCACTGGCAGGACTGGGCCGGCGAGACTGTCGGCAAGCCGAACGCCTTTGTCAACAAGGCGCTCGCTCACTTTTCCGAGCGTACTGGCCACCCCGTCTACTTCCGTGTTGGTGGTGAGTCCCCTCTCCAGCGCTTGCTCTCCAGCGACGCGAATAACAGCAAGGTGCCGTGACTGTCCTAACAGCAGCCAACTCGCAGGACCGCTCGCTGCTCAACCTGTCGGTGCCGGTCATGCACGGCATCTATCCCGAGCAGACGGTCGATGTGCCCGCACCCGAGGCTGAAAGCATCGAAATTGGCCGCGACATGTACGCGCTCTCGGACAACCTCCCCGCCGGCACGTGGTTCCAGTGGGGCGTCAACCTCAAGGTGCTCAACGAGACGGAGACGCTCGCGCAGGTCGCGCACCTTAGTGACAGCTGGAAGCGGGTCAAGAAGAACAAGCTCAAGACCCTCGAGTTCGGTAACGAGGCCACCGTGTACCCTGGCTGGAGTGTGATCCCCAAACCTGGCTGGGAGGACTGGAACGCGTGGAACTACACCCTTACGTGGAAGAACCTTGCGACCAAGGCCAGGACTCTGATCGACTACAAGAAGACCGCTCTCGTCCCCGGCTCGTGGGTCGTGAAGCCGTACGAGTGGTCCGTCGGCACCGCGATTGAGGCGGGCCTCCTTGATGACAAGGACGTGCGCAAGGCAACGAGGGAGTGGAGCTCGCACTCGTACTCTGGCGCCTTCACCGCCGATGTCCCCGTCCACATCGGAACACTCATGGACAAGAACAACGTCCGCGGCAACCTCTCCATCCACTGGAACGACATCCGCATCGCGAGGTCCAAGAACCTCGGCTACTACCTCTCGGAGACTAACTCTTATGGCAGGTGAGTCCCAGGCCAGCTTCCAGGTTTATTTCTCCAGCTAAAGTCAGCCACGGTATTCCCGGCCTGTCAAACGGCGGTGAGCAGGTCATTTGGGCCCTCGACCACATGCTGCAGGGAGCCGTGATGGGCATTTCGCGCATGCACTTCCACAACGGCCGAGGCTTCAAGTACAATGTCCTGCAGCCCATCACGCTCGCCGGCACCGGCATCGACGATGGCGTCGGCGCCGAGCTCCAGGGCCGCCCGCACATCCAGGCCCTGTACTACGCCTTCCTGATCGCCTTTGAGGCTGTCGGCAAGAAGGCCTCGTACATCTCCGAAGTCGCCACCGATTCCGGCACCCTCGTCGCGTATGCCGTGTTCGAGAAGAAGAAGCTCGCCCGCCTTGTCGTCCTCAACTCGGACGTCCACCTCGGTGACGGACCCCGCAACACTGCCAAGATTGCCCTCCCCAGCCTCAGCGGCAACGCCAAGGCCACCGTTAAGCGCTTCCACACCGAGCACACCAACTCGACCTCGGGATTCACCTGGGCCGGCCAGAACTTTGACACTCCCGACGTGACCCCCTCCGGCACCGTCACGACCGAGAGCATTGAGGGCGGCGTGCTGGTGGTCGAGGCGTCCTCGGTTGTGCTCGTCGAGTTCAAGTAGCTTTCTTGTGGGCTAAAGAAATGAATTATCCAGAATAACAGGCATAAAGTCTGTTGTCGCGTTTCTCCTCCGGTGCTTCCTCTATGCAGTCCATTCTTACACCTTTAGGGAGCCACAAGTCTGATGAACACTTCCAGGTTGGAATACTACTCCTCGCATGCTTCTTCTTTCTTTAGTGGGCCAATAGCGAAGGAGAGCTGAGTGCGAGAGCCAAAATATCACGACATCGCCGACCCCGTGGCGTAATGGTAGCGCGTGAGATTCCAACTGGGATATCTGTCTCCTCAAGGTTGTCCGTTCGATTCGGGCCGGGGTCGTTGGTCTTCCGCGTGCAGGTCCTGTTCGTCCGCGAGCAGCTGCTGCACCGGCAGGCCGCCTCTTTTTGGAACCGCCTCCTTTTGGAACCGCCACTTTCAGACAGGTCCAGGGCATCGTCTGTCAGCGGCGACGTCTCTCATGCCACTGAGTCGGAAGGTCCCTACCTGAAGCCATTTGTACAGGAAGACTTCGTATATACCCTTCTCAAGCAACCATTTCTGGACTTCTGCATGCTTGGAGCACACGTCACGCGCACTTTGGAAGAACAGACATCGGCTCTTGTGGTGTAGTGGCTATCATACTCTCTTAGGGTGGCAGCTTGCCTCTTAAGTTTGGGAGTGGTCCTCGGTTCAAATCCGGGCAAGGGCCCTTCTTTTTAGCCTCTTGGAAGAGAAGGGAATCCTTACAGGACGTCAGAGAGGGTGGGGGAGGAGTGAAAGTGAGAAGGGACCCTCCATAGATGTGGCGGACTCGAGGACGGTGCAGAAGGTGTTACAGATTCTGAACTTTGACCCGCTCTGCATTCCCATCAAGCGTGTCACATCCATGTGCCCCCCCCGATATCCTCTCTGCTCCCAGATAAAGAAAAAGAGAAGCGCTAGAGGCTTCAAGGTGCTTCCTGTCGGGGAATCGAACCCCGATCTCCCGCGATCATGAATGACAAGCGAGCATACTAACCGTTATACGAACAAGAACTGATATTAATAGGGCGTGGAGGCGCCCCGCCCGCCGGCAAGTCGTCTCAACCTCTTCCGGTGCATTGAGGGTCTTTGTTGACCGCATTGCACGCATGGAAAGACCGTTGGGAACTTCCTCGACGCAGTGTGGCGCTGGTTTCGCGAGTGGACACTGAAAGTGGAGGTCTGGTCAAAACAAAATTGCTTCCGTTACTCGTGTGTGTGTCTCGCCATCAACTCGACCTCATGTCCACACCTCAATCTACACTTCCTTCCATCCACACCACCCTACCCACCGAACCCACCCACCCGACAGCCCAACATGGCGCTCGCACTCCCCGGCGCGCCATCGACGCCGAAGAAGGACAAGGAGAAGAAGAAGCGTGTGCGCACGAAGGAGAACAAGAAGAAGCCCGAGGAGAAGGATCTCGAGTCCGACGCCGAGCTGGAGGTGTCCGCCGAGGACCTCGTCGGTGCGGACGGCGACGTCGATGCCGAGGGAGAAGGAGATGCAGAGGGAGAGGGAGAGGACGCGGAGGGAGAGGGCGAGGCGGGCGGCGCGGCCAACCGCCGCCGTCGGAAACGCGCGGACGATGATGGCGACGAGGACGAGGACGAGGCGCTCGTCGTGCCCGTCCTGGCTGGTGGCGCAGACGTCAAGCGCGAGGCCAAGCGTCGTCGTGAAGAGATCTTGTGAGTAGGCTGCGCTTTGCTCTCTATCCGAGGACAGTGTGGATCAGTTGCCCCGACATTACTTGGAAGCTAACTGACCGTAGCCTATTCCGCGGTGCACTCGACGACGAGCAGAGCAAGCGCTTCGACGCCTTCCGGTCTGCGATTATCCCCAAGCACGCGATTAAGAAGGTGGGTTCTTTGACTCCTTCGCTGAGAGTGGTGAAGTCTAGTGAGGGCAGACCAATGTTTGCTGGACAGTGCTGCGATTGGAGATGGTAATCGCCTGGAACCGAGCCTCTGTTCGTTTAGGGCGTTCGGAAGTCTGTCTCTGCGACAGAGAGATCGGTTGAAGCAGGAGGAGATGTCGGGACACGGCTCCCAGCCATGTGCGCGTTGCTCACACCCCAGATCAACAAGGACCTCTACGACCAGAACATTCCGAACAACGTTGTGTCCGTCGTGGCTGGTATGGTCAAGGTGTTCGTGGCCGACGTCGTGGAGACAGGTATGTTAGCTAGTTCGCTTCGCTGATGCAGTTAAAGCTGACAACATTTTTCCTCTACTCCACCACTCCCGAACGTCACTACCTCTCACCTTCCTTCTCCCCATGCCCCAACAGCTCGCGAGATCCAGAAGCATACCGAGGACCCTACAGGCCCGCTCCGCCCGTATCACCTCCAGCTCGCTCGCATGCACCTTCAAGAGCAGGGTGTCGTCGGTGCCCCTGCCGGCCTCAGCACGTCGCGGAGCTCAACGGGTCTTCGTCCGCGCCGCCCGCTGTTCCGTCGCTGAGTCGAGCACTGGGTGTCCTCCGTTTCGTTTGTGCTAGATTGTACTTTTCCGAGTGTCTGCATGTCTGTGTATGTATTCTACATCCTATCAATCACTGGAGCGTCAGTGTTCTGGCTGTACTGGTGCAGGGGTGCATTGGAGCCGTGCTGGTTAAATGGACAGTTGTGACCTATTTGGCTGGGTGGCGACAGAGTTGTGCACCGTGGGAAAGTGCAAGTTGACGCGACTGCCATTTCACTCCTAAAACGCGTCTGGACGAAAACAAATGACCCCCGTTGCACAGAGTTGCAAGAAATCAACAACGGTGCTCCCTTCCTCCACTTGTTTCTCATCTCTTTCACTCTTTCACTCTTCACTCTTCACTATGGCAGACATGTCCGACACTGAGCTTCTCGACGACATCTTTGACACAGTCGACGCCCTCGACGACGGACCCAACGCCGACGTCGCCGCTAACTCGTGCGACGAGGACGATCTCGACCTCTCCGATCTCGATGTCCCGGCACCTGTCGCCGCAGGCCCTTCCTCCTCCGCTGCGAGTGTCTCATCTCGCCTAAACCCATTAATCTCCCGTTCTCCCTCCCTTCGTACTGGTGCCGCTCGCTCCCCACTCCTCCCTTCCGCCAGCACGAACCGCGCGCCCACGGCCTTTGCGACTCCCGGTCCGGGAGGAAGGGTCGTGTACACGGCGCAGAAACCGGTTTCAAGCAGTTCCAATACGCATTGCTACGTCGTTCAGTAGTGAGTCATTAGTTGATCTGGGGGAGGTGTTGAGCTGACTGTCAGTCGAAAGCCGCAGAATAAGAAGGTACGTTTCATCAAGGAAGGCGAGGAGGTAGACTGCGAGAGGAAGGACTACATGTTTCCGCTGCACTGACTTGACAACTACTGACCATTGATAGCACAGTGAGTGACCAGATTTTGAATAGGATGGCCTGATCTGATATCAGAAACTTGGGACGGAGACGCGTACATCAAGGTCGAGGGAAGCCGCATCACGATGGTGTCAGAGGATGGCAAGCAGTAGGTAGATCGTCTGCCTCTCCGCTAACTTTCTTAGTATGGCGACCACGGCCCTTGTTGGCGGTCTTCCTGGCGAAGGATCCGAGTTGCGTATTGGCAACTGGGACTGCGAAGTCGACCATGAGGTCTCCGTTGACGCGTGGGTTGCCCTATCGTTGTTCAAACTCACACCAGCTTCAAAAAGGCTACGAGTTGCCTCAACAACCCCGCCAACGCCCCTATTCCGCAGCTCTCTTCCGCGGCCCCCACTCGAACCCCGGTTCAATCTCGCACCTTGTTATCGTCTCGCACACCCGTGTCCTCGTTCGCAAAGCCGTTCAAGACGCCGACAGTGGTGTCTCAGCCGCGCTCTCTCGGTATGGCTGCTCGGTCGACACCGACTCCGGTTAAAGTTGAAGACGAGACCGGCTCAGCGTCTTCCTCCACTGCTCCGGCCACGGCCCTGTCCTTCTACGCCAAGCCCAAGCCGACGCCAAAGAGGATCATCATCGGCGAGAAGAGCAGTAAGGAGCGCGAGGCCTGGGGTGGAGCACTGCACGATCCCATGACCGATGGAGCAGTGGTCATGCCCCGTCCGCCGGACAACCACCCAAAGTGCCTGTCTGGCACCCTGGTCAACGACGTTGTTATTGACCCAATCCTTACTAGCAAGATGCGGGAGCACCAGAAGAAGGGCGTCGAGGTAAGGCTCCTGTGATTGGGGCGTTCTGACATTAGTTCATGTACCGCTGTGTTATGGGTTATGCGGAGTCGAACGGCCATGGCTGCATTCTCGCCGACGAGATGGGACTCGGAAAGACTCTCCAGACTATTGCCTTGATCTACACGCTGTGCAGTGAGTTTAGAACGATGTCCCTCTCTAACTCCTCAGAGCAGTCCCCATGGCGGAACGAGAGCTCGACGTGAGTATTGACGGCTCCGCTGCCCCAGTTCAGGTATGCTTACACCACAGGATCGGCCGCGCTCTCGTCGTCTGTCCTGTCTCGCTCGTTAACAACTGGAGGAAGGAGTTCCGCAAGTGGTGAGCACGGAAAGGAATGCTCATTCTTACCGCAGGCTGCCGCGTGACTTTTTGGTCACCGTCATCGACGACGCAAACGAGTCCAAG
>PQXP01000053.1:0-79266 GCA_002973495.1 Apiotrichum akiyoshidainum | reverse complement strand
CGTYWGCGTTCTCCTCGCAGCTGACCCTCAGACCCACCACCGCGGACTGCAGGTCGCTATCATCGGATACGAGCGCGTAAGTTTATTATTCTGAGTGTCACTCACCCCAGCTCCGCAAGGTCATGTGAGCCTGCCCGTCTGACGTGTACTGATCGGTTCAGCAAGAAGCTTGCTGCTTGCCAGCCCCCTATTGGCCTTATTGTCTGTGACGAGGGACATCGCCTCAAGTCCAAGGACAACAAGACGACCAAGATGTTCGAAGCCCTCAACACCCCCAGGCGAATCAGTACGTGCAACGAGCACTATCCTTGCTGACCGATATAGTGCTCACGGGCACTCCGGTCCAAAATGACCTTGGCGAGTTCTGGGCAATGGTGCGTGAAAGCCCAAGACTTCCACTGACATCTAGGCGGACTTTTGCAACCCTGGTGTGTTTGGCACCTACTCGCAGTTTAGCCGCGAGTTTGAGAAGCCCATCACCAAGTCTCGCGAACCCAGGTGCTCTGACGCAGATGCTGAGCGGGGCAAGGAGTGTATGAGTGCCGTGCGTTCGATCTTTCTGTTGCTGTGCTGACATCTAGCTCTACACCCTTACCCAGGAGTTTGTGCTTCGCCGCACCGCCGAGGTTCTTGACAAGTACCTTCCTCCTAAGAGTAGGTCGTGCCAGAGTTCTTACATTCTAACCTTGCAGCCGAATACGTCGTGTTCGTTGCGCCTACCAAGCTCCAGCTCGACATATTTGCCCAGATTCTTGGCGGTGCAAAGGGCGCTGCTATCTTGCGTGGCATGAGTTCCGCTCAGCTGGCAACAAGTAGGTTGCTGGGAGTTTGAGCATGCTGACCTGTACAAGTCGACCTGCTCCGCAAGGTCTCCAATTCCCCACTGGTGTGTGAAATGTTTGTTCTATTCCTGATCAGCAGCTCCTGCGCAACAAAGACGATGACGGGCTGGGCTCCAAGGAAATCGCCTCAGTGATCAAGGAGGCGACCAGCTTACTCGGCCCCAGCAATCGCTCCGCCAATGTTGAGCTAAGCGGTGAGCTCTTAAAAACAGAACAAAACTCACTGTAGGCAAGATGATCGTGCTGGATCGTATCCTTCAGTCGCTTGCCATGGCTCGTGACGAGAAGATTGTGGTAGTGTCTAACTGGACCTCAACGCTCAACATAGTGCAGGACCTCTGCATCGCACGCCGCTACAACTTCCTCCGCCTTGATGGCAGTACTCCCCAGAAGCAGCGTCAGATGCTTGTCGACCGCTTCAACACGGGTAGCTTCTCTGACAGCATGGTCTTCCTCCTGAGCGCCAAGGCAGGCGGCGTTGGTCTGAACCTCATCGGGTAAGTTCACCATGCTGAGGTAAAGCTAACCTCTCAGAGCGTCCCGCCTCGTCCTGTTTGACAGCGACTGGTAAGTGAGTGGCTCTCGTCCTGTACTGAGTCCTAGGAATCCATCCACCGATCTCCAGGCTATGGCTCGTATTCACCGGTGAGTTTTCCTGGCTCTGATCACATCTAACTCTCAGTGATGGCCAGAAGAGGCCTGTCTGCATCTACCGTCTTCTGACCACCAACACCATCGACGAGAAGATCTACCAGGCAAGTGAACATTCGTCACCGTTCCTAATCTCTCCAGCGTCAAATTACGAAGACTGGACTGTCAGACCAGATGATGGGAGGTGGTGATGGCGTCAAGGGAACCGACTCCAAGGATTGTAAGCTACTTCGGTGACATGGAGCTGACAATAGCGTTCTCGTATGAGGAGTTGCGTGACATTTTCTCTGTCAACCTCTGTACGGACGGCTGCCAGACTCGTGAGCTTGCGTCTGCTACGCGAAACGCTGACAAGCAGACGACCTTCTCGGATGCGACTGCGAAGGAAAGAACCTCGTGCGCGACGGTAGCGAGGAAACCGAGACGCGTTCGCCGTCGAGGGAAGGCTCGGTCGAGTCGAGTGACGACGAGCAGAGCCTTGGTTTCCAGCCTGCCAGCCAGTTTAAGGATGAACCAGTGAGTTACCTCTGATGACTTGCGCTGACCGCAGACCCCCAAGATGCGCCGCAAGGTTTGATACGGGCCCCGGCTCCTACTAACAGACAGGCAGAGGCGGCGCAGCAAGCCAAGCTCGCGTCGCTCAAGAAGTGGAAGCACTACGATGGCTTCAACACCGAATCGGTCCGAGCGCTGTCCGACAACCTCCTCTACAATCTCGCGCGCGAGGACTATCACAAGTTTGACCGGAAGGAGGACGGTGACGAGCACGTGGCCAAGAAGCGCAAGAGGACCATCCAGGACGCGATCGACGCCGCGAGCGACGAGTTTGAGAACTCTGCCGTTCCTGACAGCGGACCCGAGGACAGCGACGACGATGTGTCGCTTCCCCGTAAGCGCGTCGCGGGCAGGTCGACCGGCAAGGGCAAGATTGTGCTCGCGTCCGAAGACACGGACAGGAAGCGCAACCTGCTCACGATGGCCGAGGCGGGCCAGGGCGGCCGCATCACTTATGTGTTTGAGAAGGTCTCCAAGGCCGGCTTTGATGTGTAGACAAACACGAGGATAAGTAGACGACGGACGACGGATATACAATAGCGTAGACTGTAGCGTGTAGCGTACTTGCACGATGTAGAGTAATCATTGACCCAAATGAGGACTGTGATGGTGCCCATGAACAGGGCCCACCAGAGAGGTCAGTAACACATTAACACACCCACAGCCGCGCCTGAATGGAGAACAATGCCATGCTAGTCTATACACCCTACTTTCACGATCTCTCGCGATCGCGATCATCACCACTGGTATCGGTTCCGGTCATCGGTAGTGGCTGTTGCTGTTTTACTTGGCCTCCTCCTTGACCTTGGCCTCCTGGATGAGCTTCTCGGTCTTGGTCTTGATCTCCTCGGCGGTGGGGGCGGCCTTGTCGATGCTGAGGATGCTGTAGTGCTTGCGCTTCGAGAAGGGCTTGCCGTGGATGATGGTCACCTTGTCGCCTATCCGGGCAACTGTTGTGTTAGCGGCGTCGCGAGGATAGGTAGTGGAAGGGGGTAGGCGAGAGAGACGAGGGAGAGGGTGCGTAAAGTACCCCAACGAGCTAATGAGCGTGATGTGCTCTGTTTCGGTGCCAGAGCCCGCGGTCGGGCGCGGCCTATCTCGGTGACGGTAGCGCACCGCACCTTCGGGTCATCGCAGTGCCCTCGCGTTTGGCTCAGCCCTCTTTCCCTCGTGGTCTCAACTCCCGTTCTTCCCCCCGCTGCCTGTAGCGATAATGGAGCACAAGATACACACCCTCCTTCTCGTCGTGAACGAGGAACTTGGTTGTCCGGGGGAGGAGCTTGAGGAGCTTGGGGTGCTCGGCCTTGTAGTGGACCTGTGGGCGTCAGCGCTGCTCAGTGGGATGAGGCCGCAGTGGAGGGGGCGCAACAACTATCTGCTAGTACTTGTACGCCTTTGGTAGCAGCAGGTCTTGCAGGACAGGCGGGGCGAGCAGCGAGCTCATGTTGCCGGGTTCGAGCGGCCAGAGTTCGGTGACCCGGGCGCGTTCATGATCTCGCGCTGGCCCTCGGCTGTCTTGTCCCTGGCAGTCCCCCCTTGTCCTGGGCTCTCCTCCTCACACTATACTCACAGTGACGGTGATGGTCTTCTGCATCGCACCAGTCTTGGTGACGATACCGCGGAAGAGGTTGGGCATTTTGGGAGGGAGTTTCGCGTTGGGTCGGGGGGGGGGGGGGGGGGGTGGAGGGCAAGCAGATGGTCTTTCTTGTGGGGCTCTAGTCTCATTCAACCCTCTGCGTGGTACGTGTGACGGTGTGCATACAGTAAACGAGTGGCTCCAGTAGTTGCGCTGCGCATTGTACATGTGTGCTACGGCTGGGAAAAAATGAGTGTGGGTTCGCCCCATAGAGGCGCGTGATGAGATGAGTAGTGATCGAGATGATGAGGTTGGGATACAGAAAAGGGTGATCGAGAGAGCAGACGGGATCAAGAGAATGGGGGAGTACGAGGACGATGGAGTATGGACATGTAGAGTGAAGAGCAGAGACAAGGCGAAACGCCAAACAACCCCAAACCAAAAAAAGACAAGAACAGGTAAGATGCGACAGCCTGGCACCGACACCGGCGGACAGGGGGACGACAGGAGAGTAAGAGTGATAAGCTGATAAATGTAATGACAGAACAAAGGGTCGGACACCGATGCGAATGGCCTGGAGATGGGAGCGAGGAGGCCAGAATCACGCACCGACCGCGTGCTTCAGGTCCTCCTCGAGAGTCGCGCCGGTGGTCGCACACGTTTCTGCCATGTCAGCACGTTCAACACCGCATCGCCCCATCCACACCCAGCTGCCACACACTTACCCTTGACGTTTTTGAGGAAGAGGAAACCGGCCTTGGCGAGGCGCTGGGTAACCTGAGAGGGGGTGAGCTTGCCTGTCGCCAGCTTGCGGACCGCCACGAGAGTGGCGAGGTTGAACGAGGCGCGCTGCGAGGAGTCAGTAACTGTGACTGCATGAACGGAAGCAGGAGCCACGCACCAGATCAGCGAGGCGCTTGTTCTTCTCACGGTACTTCTTCTGCGCGCTGCGGTTCTGCGACATGCGGCGCTCACCAGGGCGAGGGCTAGTGCGGGGGTAAGTGAACGTGGCGTTTCGCGGGGCCGCGGGGCGAGGAGGAGCAGCGCTCACGGCGGGGCGGACGACAGCCTTGCGGATACGTGTGGGGCGAGTGGCACACGGCGAGACGGGCGACAGGGGCGGGTTGTAGTCATCATCACCACTGTCGTCTTCATTGCTGTCGTCGTCGTCGTCACTGAGAATACCCGAGGCGTAGGGAAGCAGTGGCGTAACAGGAGGAATGCTGGCAACCTCAGAGAGAAGGCGAGTGACCGGAGTACCGAACGCAATGTCCATGGTGGTGGCGTGGAGGATGGGCAGCTGGGGCGCAGCGCACAGAGGAGACATGGGCTCCAGCTTGGCGTGGATGGAGGGGGGCTGGGGGCGTCAGGTCGGCTCTTCCCAGAAAGGACTTTGGGCTCACAGTGAATGCCTCCTCTGCTGGGGTAGGGGGTGGAGTGCTGATCTCGAGCATGTTGCCGGGAGGGGCGTGCATCTGGACATTGCAAGTGACGTTGAGGTCAAAGTTAAGGCCCGGGTGGATGCCCTGGTCCGAGTTGAAACGGGCGATGAGAGGGGAGTTTGGAGCCGCGGTGGAGAGGTAGGGACTCGAAGAAGGAACCCAGCCAGGGAGGAGGCCGGGGCTGATGGTCGAAGTGGACGAGGTGGGAGAGACGGAGTGCGGAGTGCGGATGGAAGACACGGGGACCTCGGAGATCTTGAACGGGTAGTCCTGCCACATAGGGGCTGCTGGTATCAGCCTTGATTCATCTGGCACAGAGGGATATGAGGACTCACACTGAGGAAGAGATACCTGCTGGGGGTGCGGGGAGAAGGCCGGAATGGCAACATCCAGAGGAGAGAGCGTGAAGGCGGGTCCATACGCGAAGCGACCCTCGGTGGGGCTCATGGGGATGGAGACCATCTCCTGCCAGAGTTAGCTCTGGGCGGGCTCTGTACGTACAACGGGGGGGTTGATGGAGGAGGCAACAAGGCGGGGCTGCTGACCCAGGTGGTGACGCTGGCGGCGGGAAAGCTCACCTGGAGTGAGGATCTCTCCGGTGGGGATGGTGAGCGGGGTGAATGTGTGGAAGTCCATAGCTGTTGGGCGGAGGAGCTTGAAGCTGACGCGGAAAACCTAGGGGAGAAAGGAAAGAGAAGAGGAGGGAATGAAGAAGCGAGAAAGAGAAAGACGTCAGAGGTATAAGAAAGGATGGGGAGACATTGAGATGAGTAGCGTGGACGGTGGACGCTTCCTCCAGCAGTAGGTAGCTTGGGCCAGAGCAGAGATACGCCCCACAGAGCCTGGCCGTGCTCTTGGGGGCTGGACCGCAATAAGCATAAGCGTAGGCGGGGCACAGGTCGCGGCGAGGCGGAGAACCAGGCAGGAGAGGACGGTGTTGTCATTGGAGCTCTAGCGCGCGCAGATGACAGCCGCTCTGCCGCTCGCAAAGTGAGAAAAAGTGAGGAAAAGTGAGGAAAAAAGTTAGTATCGCACAGGTCGCGTCCATCCGCGTGCTAGGCGCAGGTCATGATCCCCGGCGATGGGGTGAGCGCAGGGATAGCGATAGCAATGATGAGGAGATCGGAGACGAGAGCAGCGGGGGAGGGGGAGTGGGCAGATTGAGGAGTGAGGAGGGAAGGCACCACCCACCCGGTGGGTGTCCTTCCGAATGGAGGCAGAACATTCTATATCTGCGTCTTCTGGTGGCTGATCACCACATAGTCGTTCCCATTCCCCCCCCGCTCTGCTTCCCCTCGCTTGTCGCCCCATCCGACCCCGATGCGCGCCGGTTGCTGGCCGATGTGTTATATGAACGACCACCCCGCGCGCATGCTTCTCTTGTGATCGCGAGGGGCAAGGGCGCGGGGGGCTGGGCCCCAACTGCAGTGGAAGATGTCAAACATGGTGTCGGAGAGCTGGAGCAGCATTAGTTGGAGCTAGATGCGAGGCAGGAGAGAACCACGCCAAGCGCGATCGAGGGGGGATCCGCCAGTAGTGAAAGAAGCACTCGAGTGGAGAGCGATGGTTTAGCAGGGCGCGGGACCATGCGTTCCAGGCGTGCAGCAGCGCCAAGGTATCATCTGTGGGTGAGACGAGCTCGGCCGAGATCAGTGGGCAGGGGAGTCTGGTCGGCATGTGGGAGCTCCTCCCCACTCGCGGTTTACGCTGGGAGCTTTCCGGGTCGCTATTCTGACATGTATGTTGTAAGGAATTGACCCCCTTGGCCTGCATTGCTGCGGAGCATTCGATTCCAGCTCCCAGGAGTGGTAGTGAGATTAGTGAGAGGTGGGCAACGGGGAGGAGCCAGTTTGCTCGTTCTGGCTGCAAGGAAAGCAGAGACTGGCTCGGCTCTGGCGGCTATCTCCCTGGAAAGCGTGTGGGGTCCCCGCATGGTTTAGGTAACAAGTTGCCGGACTCGGCAATCCACGTTGCGGTGTTGCTGTCTGGCCTTGTCTGGACGGGAGATGAACGAATGCAATGCATCAGAGGGGCGGGTGTTGTAGGTGGTGGTGGGGATAGAGGGACCAGAGGAGAGAGGGACCAAGAGGCCCAGAGTAACATGCTGTGAAACATGTTGTGGTCATTCTGACGTGGTGGTAGTCCCAGAAGGGTGGAGGAGCAGCGATCTCAAGCATCCGCCCAGTCATAGCCTCCACGTCTCCAATGATGCACCCAGCGTCAGATTCAGGAGACGCCGATGCAAAGGAGCAGCAGCCATACTTGTGATCTCAGCGACGACGACCAGCACAAAGTAGTGTGAGATCCAGACGGCGAATGCAGAGCGAATGCCAATGACCTCAGATGCAGATGGGGTGCATGGAAAGAAAGAAAAGAAAGGAGAGCACGCAGCTCCATAACCGAGCACAGGTGTGCCCAACGCCACGGCTTCGGAGCCAACGTTCTCCCCAGTCACAGGCTGGAATGAATGCAGCTACGTAATTACAATTTGTTGCCTATCCAGGCCAGGAAGCAGAGCGCCAGGCAGCAGAGGGCAGAGGGCAGAGGGCAGAGGGCAGAAGAGGGGGGGTTGGAGGGTACAACTAGGTACGAGGGTCGATGTTGTTGTTGTTGTCACTGGTCGTCGCCTTGATGCAGCTGTCGCCGTCGTCGTCTCTGTCGCTACTGTCGCTGTCACTGTCGCTGTTCTCTTCGGCTGCTGGTGGATTCGTAGCGTAATAATAAATCAGTCTTTGGGGGTGCTGGACCTTGCAGCCCGGGCCCTCCACCTGGCGTGCTCCTGCTCCTGCTCCTGCTCCTGGAATCCTTTGGCCTTTGTGTGCCTCACCCACAGTGCACTCTCGGGCTCATGTCCAGAGCTTACGTTTCCCGGTCCACCTTTTGCGCCAACAAGAGGACTACACACTCTTCTGCTGCAGCCATGACGCAAGCCAGTATCATATACATGCATGCATAGAATGACGAAGGTACAGAAAGAGAAGGGCACCGCAGGCCCAGAATCTTGGGTGGTGGTGGTGGGGGTGGTGGTGGTGGTCCTGGGTGGTGGGTGGTTGCAAGGGGTTGCGATGCCGATCTCTCTGCGTGTCTGCGAGTGTTTCCCCTTGTTCCCCCCCAGCCCAGCCAGAGAGTCCGTCCAACGGCCCTTTTGGGACGAGCAAAGGGGGGTCAAGGCGTGGGGTGGTGTCTCCATCTGTCCCTCTCTCTGTCCTTCTTCTTCTTCTACCTCCCAGCACATCTCATTTCGCTGATTCCTCCATCGCACATCCCACCACTACCACCACTACCACCACCACCACCCCCCACAACAGTCACCATCATGGAGAACACGGCAAGGTATGTCCTCGACACTACAACCACAGCCCCACCTCACACACGCAGCGTTCGCGGCTTCACCCTCCCCACCCTCCCCAACACCTCCACATCGTCTCTCATGGACGCCGTCGTCGGTGGCCCCAAGGCCTCTGCTGCTCCCTTCACCCTCGGCCGCTTGAACGAGGAGCCCTCCGCTCTCGGCGACGCCAGCGCGAGCGCCCGCGTCAACCGCGCCGACGGCTCGTCCGACCAGGACGTCCAGGAGCTCGAGGCCAAGCTCCAGAAGAGGTATGTGTATGCGTGTGGTGCAGTGCAACGTGTATGCGGCGGCGCAGCAGCAGTGGTGCTGGCGTGCGCTCCGAGATGCCGACTGTCCCTCCCGTCGATATGCGTGTCGGCGTGTCGGTGTGCTGGGCGCGATCGATCGCACGTCACCACGCCATGGTGCACGTTTCTTCATGCCCCGGCCGTGAAACGACACTGCCTGCTGGCTGTCGTTTCATGCTCCAACATGAGCGGTATTACTGCTCGTGACGTGCATCGTTCCGACGTCAAGAAGCGCACCCAACGGGCTATTGTTGAATTGTTGTTGCCGTGCTGCCGCCAGTCAACATTGAGCTGGCCCCTGCCCTGCCTGAGCCCCTGGCTCCCTGTCCACCCCACCAGCCACCTGTCCAACAACACACGCCCAGACCGAAACCCACACTGCCTGCTACAGCTACGGAGAAGCAACATGCTGACACGCCAGGCGAAGCCTCATCCCTCACCTCGAGAACGAGCTCGCCGAGCTCGAGGCCCAGATCAAGGCGGCCGAGGAGCGCCTCAACCGCGCCGCCGCCGCCAACCCAAAGTAGACGTGACGGCTGGCGGTCACCGCTGAGCCGAGCCAAGCCGAGCCGAGGTCCCTCCCCCCAATAGTGAGTAACGCACACCCGGTGGTGCGGGAACGAGTGGGAACACTGGTGGGCGACACCTGAGCACCTGATCCGAGCTCGATTGGAGCCCAGTGAGTGGCTGTGAGCGACACCCGCTCAAGCCGGCTCAGCCTGCGCCTGCACAAGCCGGCTCCCGACGCCATGCGCCGTGTTGGCTGGGAGGCGTCACGCTCCCGTCTCGTCGTTCGACTCTGCGTCTCGTCGGCGTGACGAGCGGGAGCGAGCATGGCGCGAGCAGGCTCGGTTGCAGGTGTGAGCAGCGCTGTTGGTCGCCACCAACACCAACCTGCCAGGGAACAGCTCCCTACGTGGTAGCCCCGCATCTGTTTCTGCCCGGTCCGCTATTTCTGCTGCAACGGTCCCAACCACCGTCAGTCGCCAAGGATCCAGGAGCGTTCAGAAGCTCCTGTTCGCTCCAATTCCCATTCCCGTTGCTGGCCAATTGCACGTTCTCTCGGCTGACTGTTCCCAGATCGACCCAGACCGTGTCGTGTCGTGTTGTGTTGTTGCCAGTCCAGCCAGGAGCCCGGCGCACAGACCTCCTTTGTGGATCTGGGTATTGCGCTCCTCAAGCCCCTGCCTGTCCTCTTCTTCCGACCCGACCGATTCCTGTAACCCACCCGGCTCCCACCCTCGCTCCTCGCTCCGGCGTTCCGTTTCGTCACTTTAACTCTACTCCCACCTCCTCTATCTCCCTCTCCCTGCATACAAGAATCCCGCCTGGCATCTACGTCATAGCCAGACATACACATCCCGCCCGCTACTTTGTACATGTACGCCCGATGTACTGATTGAAGAATGGCGAGCCGGCCGAAGGGGAGGCCAGAGTCGTGCCGCGTTTGGTGTTTGTTGTGAGTGTCTCTCAAAGCAAGTGTGACGCTGCAGGGGGCGAACACAACACTACGACACCAAATGTCGCCACCATCGACGGCACCCCGACGCCACGGCCTGCCCTGCCCGAACTGGCCGGCGCATGGTACATACAGGCCAGCACCACGCAGCACCACCTCACACTCAAGTTGACTGACACCCACGAGCTGACACTGACACTGACACTGACACCGTCGCATCACACCGACGCCTCGGAAGCGCAGCTATTGCTGTCCATTCCACGGAGGGACCGTGGAGTCGTCCGAGTTTCGGCGCTGTCCGAGGCGCTGGCGCCACCCCCACGCTCGCCCCCGGTCACGGGGCTCCAGGACTGCCGGCTGAAAGCTCGAGCAGCAGTGCGCAGTGCGGCAATACAGACAAACACGCTACATGACACACCGAGCAACACTGCAGGCACCGCCCGCGACGCTGGAGCCACGACGAGGCGAGCGTCGCGGCCACGGCTCTGCGTGTACGCCGCCTGCCAGCGCCGGCGCGCCAACGCTGCCTCATGCAGCCGCCAGGTCCTCGTGGCGGGCCATCAGCCACGCGCCACGTGCCACGCGCGTACGTACGCTACGTACGAGGACTAGCGTATGTCCGTACGCGCCGGAAGTGAGCGTTGGGTGTGGGCTGCGCGCGGGACACGGAACACGATGCGTCGCCGTCCGCACCCTGGCATGCTCTAGCCCTAGCGGCCGGCTTCCGCGGCTGCTAGCGCTGCGGCACAGCGCAGCGGCCCTTGACCGCGAGTCTAGTGGCGAGGGGCTGTCTCGATACTCTGTCGACGCACCTGGACCAGCAGGGGGGTTGGATCAGCAGGGGGGGTGTCTTCTGGCGGCGTCGCTCGCGGCGCTGCGACCACTGGCAGATCCTGCGGCCTGCGGAGAGCACGAGGGGCTGCAGGGGCGTTTGACCGCCTGGCCACGGGTCGCGGATCCTACACGAGCGACGGGCAGGCGATCGCCCGATCACCACCGACTCCGCCTCCATCCCCGCCAGCCGTTCTCTCCGACGGTGCGAGAACGGAACAGTCGAGAGCGGACAGTGGACGAGAAAAAGGATACGCTCAGACCAGACGCCTGGACGCTCGTGGACGAGTTAGGAATCGAACCAAAGACCTTGTCAAGATGTAGGTGCTAATGACACGCTCTACCAACTGAGCTACACGCCCGACGATGTCCGCTCTGCGGCGCTGCCGCCGTGGCGTCTCTACGGCTCGGCGGCCCCCTAGGCGAAGAATAAAGGCCATAAGGCGCGCGGGTTTCTCGGAGGATGTGGGCGTATCAGAGAACGAGGAAGCGGTCGCCAAGAATGAAGATTAGCGTCATGAGTCAGGAGTGTGGCATTGTTACGGTTCATACAGCCGCGCGTCCTGCACGTACTACTGCACAGTGGCCGGCACACCTGATGCACCGTGCAGCGGTGGAGGTACCGGGATACGCGATCAGTATCTAGCTGTCCAATGCATGCACCCGCAGTGGGCTGTGGTCGTTGTCGCCATGGCCCGTGGGGCCAAGAGAGCCAGCCCGCCACGCTGGCTGTGGGGGTCCAGGACACGAGAGCCGGCGGGTCCGGGCCGCGGTCCATTTAGTGGGGACATTGCCGCGACCTGCCGCGATTTGCCGGCTGGCGCGGCTGGGCTGCCCGGCGACTTGTGACTTGAGCATCGCGCTGGCGGGCGACTTTTCTTGCCTTTTGGGCTCTCTTTTTCCGCAGTGCATCCGCTCTGGGTGTAGAGAGCCGTTGGGGATATCAGAGAGACAAGACGGGATATGCATGGAAAGAAAGACGATAGAGCGGGGGGGCCAAGAGAGGGGATTTACGTAATGAATCACCGGCCGGTTGCCTGCTGTTGCCGCGGGCGTGGGTGGGATGGAATGGCAACAACACTGCTGCTACACTGGCCCGTATCGTGGGTCGCGCTCGCGATTACAATCTCTCTCCCTCTCTCTCACTCTCACTCCCTCTTCTTGTTCTTGCCCGCTATCCCTATCTCCGTCTCGGGGTTATCATTTACTCATCTCATCTCTAATCTCCAGCCAGTCCGCTGCTGGCCCTACCCCTTCGCCCACCCCACACCGCACCTCCCCTCTCTCTCACCGCCGCCGCCCACCTCCACAGACATCTCCGATTCCCAACTTCCCATCTCCGCGACATCCTCCCCGGTCCGACTCGTGATCCCCTCTCACCTCTCACCCACATCGGATGCGCCTCTCCCACCCTCCCTCCCGCCTCTCCCCACCGCCCGGCACCACCATGCACGACCTTTTCGCCGCGGCCGGAACAAACGGCGACACGCCCAACGCCGGCCCGTCGTCAGCGTCGAGCCCGGGCCCAGGAACCACCCCCGCGAAGCGCAAGGACGACGACCGTGTGCCGAAACGAGGGTATCGTGCTTGTGTGAGTTGGTACATCCCCAGGGAGTCCGGGGCCACTCGGATCTGCGTCACTGCCGCGGCGGCGCGTGATTCCTCGCTGTTTCGCCTGTCCTCGCCGTTCAGCCGCAGCGGAAATGGCTTTCGCCCCGGCGATGGAATATCCATGCCATCTGCTGCATTTGCTGAGCAACACGAGCCCCAGCTGACCCCAGGTTCATTGTCGCCTCCGAAAAGCGAAATGCGACCTTGGTGATGTAAACGCCCCCTCCGAGCCGCCATGTACGCGTTGCCGGCGCGAGCAGAGGAACTGCATCTTCCTCCCGAGTGTGGGTAGAATCTGACTACAACCCCTGATGACAGAAACGCCGCAGGAAGACGCTCAACGACGACCTCAAGCCCGAGGTGTATCCCATCCCGACAACTAGTTATTCGAACAGCGCAGCCGCTGGTTTCTCGGCGGCACCTGCTGCAGGCAACAGTGCGAGCCAAATGCCTGCCTCCGGTCGACCCCAAATGCCCGGGCAGGTCCCCCCACCGCCCGCCAACGTCAGCGAGGGCCTTGCGTTCCCATCCAGTGCAGGGGGAGGAACACTGGGCGGCAGCTCAAGCATCAGTGCGGCGGCAGGACTCGGGATCAACTCGGCCATGGGCGGCACATCTGGGGCGCACAGTGCGTATGCGGGGGGGTCACAAGCAACCGGAACCAGCGGAGCCGGCACAATGCCATGGGTGGATGGCAGCTCGTTGATCGAGCCCAAGATGTCGCCCCTGTTCGACCCGCCAACAAACGCCACTACGTCGAGTCATGCGTCCATGTCGACCGCTAGTCCCAGCAACCCGAGCACCTCCGGCACCAGCAGCACCCGGCGGAAGCGGCACAGCGAGCCGGATGCCACCCGTCGAATTGTGGTCGCGAGCTTTAGCAACGAGACGGATGCCCTGGAGATCCTCGCCAAGGCCGCTACAGATGCCGACGATGAACCAGCTGACAAGCACGAGGACAGCGGCCAGCGCGAGCGGAGCAAGCGCGTCGCGTGGGCAGAGGACCAGCAGCGTCCATTGAGCGACTTTATCCTCGTTGCGCGCGGGATCCTCGATGAGCGTACGCTCGAGCTCCTGGTCAATGTGTTCTTCACGTACCACCATCCGGTCCTGGTAGGTCACGCTTGCAAGTGCCGCTTGTTGACTATTCCCAGCCCATCTTCCAGACAATCAGGATCCCACACAATAAGACACAACTCGCAGCACTAGCACACGAGGACCCCTTTCTGGTCAGTGTGCTGGTCTGCGTCGCGTCACGCCACCATCCCGATCCTGGAATGAAGGAGGTGCACGAGCGCACGTATGCGCTCATCCGTGACACGCTCGCAGACTATGCGTGTGCGGGACTCCAGCCCAGCATCGGCTTTGTCGAGGGTGTGTTGATCCTGGCGGAGAACCTGCCGCGCGAGAAACTCTGCCCCACCGCAGGAGACATGGCAGGGCGCAGCTCGGGCACCCCGGAAGGGCATGGTCTGCATGGCGTGGATAACCGGCGCGCGTGGGCGCTTACGGGAACCGCGATTCGCGCCGCCTACGGGCTAGGTTGTGAGTTGGCTGGATCAAGGTGTTTTCGTAGCTGACGTGCAGTGGACCAGCTCGCGCTGGAGGATGGAGAGCGCGACGCCCAGCTCGAGCGCGCGCGCGGAGTTTGGACATGGTGTTACCTCTTCGACCGCACACTCGGCCTGCGGACAGGCTTGGCGTTCTGGAGTCGAGGTCCCGCGCTGTGCTTCCAGGGCATCTCGGACATTTCTCAGACCGGCGAGGCGGCTGCGCGCATCAACTTTCCGTACATGATGCAGCCGGCAACGGACACGCCCACTTCCGCCCCGTCTCCCTCTGGCCTCGTGGACGCCAACGACTCTGCCTCCATGATGCAAGCGTACATGGAGCTCACGCAGATCATGACGAATGCGCACGATATCCTCTTCTCCACGCCGTCCCGCACATCCGCACTGGTCCGCAAGGGCGAGTATTTCAAGTTCCTGGACCACTTCCGCCGCGCGCTCGAGAGCTTTTGTGTCGCGTGGAAGGACAAGGTGTGGCGACTCGACGCGGTCCGCGAGCTCACGTGGTGCACGTACCACTTTGTGCGGCTGTACGTCGCTGCGTTTGCGTTCCAGGCACATGTGCAGCGCGCACAGGAGCGTGCTGAGCATGAAAAGGAGGCCCGCGAGCGGGAGGGCAAGGTGCTCGGTGTCGGCGCCGCCCCCGCCCCCGCCGGCGGCGCGCTGTCCATCTTCCCCCGTGGCTCCGCCACGTCCCCCGACGCGGTGTACATTTACGAGTCGATTGACGCCGCACATGAGATCCTCGGCATCTGCCTCCGCCTCGCGCACAGCGGCCTCCTCCGCTACCTGCCCAGCCGCTACCTGATAAACTTTGCGTACAGCGGCACATTCGCGCTCAAGGCCGCGTACTCTGGTGCCGTCGCCAAGACAGACATTTCAAAGTAAGTTTTGGCCTGCCCCGCTTTAAACCGACAGCAGAACGACCGAGCTGGTGGAGCGCGTGTGCGCCGCCCTCCTCCTCGCGAGCCCCGACAAGGACCACCCCGCGTGCCGCTTCGGCACGATGCTGCGTCTCCTCACGCGCCGCCTGACAGAGCTAAGCGACCAGAGTGTGAGTTCTCCGGCTGTCGACTGTATCTGACCTCAGGCCGTGCCCTCGCGCTTCCCGTCCCCCGAAGGCAGCGCCACGCCCGATCTGCCCACTGCTGCGGTGCATGTCGAGGCGCTCCCGGTGCCCACTAGCGCAGGCAACAGCGCTCACGGGCTACCCCAGATTGTGGTCCCCGATGAGGCGTCGGCCGCGGCTGGCGCTGCTGCGACTGCGGGCTTTGACGGCCTGTTCGACCTCGACCAGGTCCCGCCGGCGCTCTTCGACGTCGACCTCGACGTCGGGTTCAACCTGGATGGATTCTGGGAGGACTTTACGCTCACAGACAGCGGCGGCTTCCCGTTCCGCTAGCTGCAAGTCTCGTGATGTGATGATGGATTGGGGAGAGGAGGGAGGAAGTGGAAGGGAAGGAGAGGGGAGGGTAGCACGGAGGAACACGAACGAGGGGCGTGGAGGACGTCAGAGGAGAGGAGGGACTGGGAGTAAGTAGACAGGAAGAAGCCGTTGTGTACATGCATCTACATACTGTATCCTCGCCTCAAGAGTTCGGGCACCATAGTGCCACCGATCTTCGACATTCTTCAACATGCCGCCCACAGCAAGGTCGCTTCTGCGAGCTATGCGCTACGTGTTCTCCGACCTTCGTACCCTAACCCGAAGAACTCGTGCTGACCGCAGCTAGTCTAGAAGCGCAGCCCACCTTCAAGGTCGAGAACAGACCACAGAGTCAGCTGCCAGCTGGTGGCGCGCGGAAGGTGGAGGGGGGCGCCGCCGAGGGGCTGGCTAGTCACCATGGACCATGGTTGTATGGACATGTGAGTCACCTCACCGCCACAGTGTGTACATGCGGTGGGCGCGGGCGCACACGGCACGGTCCACTTGGCACCTGGCTGTCGATCACTACACTTGTTGTCTGATCATGTCTGATAACGTCGATTTATCGCATGCACAGCGCGACTGACTTGTTCAAGTATCTCAATCGCACCGAGCATGCTGTTGTCTCTCCACGCGGGAGCCACGAGTGGGGATTATGCCGAATAACGCCGTAGGTAGGCGGGGACTGCTCTGGTGCTGGTTGCTGCCGTAACCAGGAAGGCAGCAAGAGGCAGGCAGCCAGCCAGAGGGCCGGCATAGCACCAGCCAGTCACCGCCGAGATCCACTCCACCCAGGCAGAAGCCCAGCCCTGGCGTGGTGAGTCTTGAGTCCGTCTGCCTCCGCTCCCCGCCAGGCAGCCCTGCGCTCCCAGTGGCTGTTTGCTCGCCAGTCCTCCCTCGGCTGCTGCTGCTGCCTGCACTGCGCTGCTCGCTCGCTCTCTCTTGTTCATCGTCATTCCTCACCTCTCCTCCGTGTGACCCCATCGCAAAACAACATCTAGTAACAATGTTCTTCGCCGCCGTCCGCCCCATTGCCCGCCAGCAGGTCGCCCGCCAGGCCCGCGCTCTCCACATTGAGAACGTTGTTGACCAGTGAGTTTTGCTCGCTGGCCGTCCCGAGGATGTCAACGTCGTGTCGATCTGCAACTTGGATCCCGATCCACAATCTGCGATCCGCAATCTATGTTCTGGCGCGAGGCAACGGCGGCTGCAGGTGGGCTCCAGATGGCAGATTGCACATATCATCTGCGACCCATCTACGGCCGTTGTGCTGCCCCCCGCGATCGCGACCTTGTCCGACGACACGACTCGACACCACCCGGCACGCAGCTCCCCCTCCCCCTTCGACCACACTACTAACTGCAGCGCCCTCCCCACCAACGTCACCAACAAGCCCCTCCTTGCCGTCAAGATGGCCGCTTACATCGCCACCGGCTTCGGTCTCCCCTTCGTGAGTGCGCGCCGCAGGTTCATCGCAACCCGGCCCATGTTTCCGATCCCGACTGACATGCCCAGTTCGCCGCTTGGTTCCACATGTACGTTCGCCGCAAGACACCCTGCTCCCTCCGCACACTGCTAACCCCCGCAGCCAGAAGGCCGCCGGCAACTAAATCTGTATCGATGCATGCGTAACATAGGACCGAGGGGAGCGGACAAACACTCTTGAGCATTGCCCCATTGCGTCCTCATTCTCAGTGCCGTGGCTTGACTTTTTTGCTGCTCTACTCTGCCCTGCTCTTCTCTGCCTGCTGGTCGTCGGCCGAATGTTCTGTGACTGACCAGTATGTAACCTGCCAGCCGTGGCGTCGAGTGTCTGTGCAGCCGCTGCTGTCAGTTGGGGAATGGGGATGGTGGAGAGACAGTCCAGACAGGTGGCTGGGCCCTCGCGGGCGACAACTGCAGCGGGGCGGGGCAGCGGCTGAGGTTGTCAAGGGCAGATGTGGCATCTGGCAGCCAGAGGCATCTGCCTACCAGTGGTGCGCGGCAGTGCTCTTCAAGTGAGACATATTGATATGCGCCGCGGCACGACGATGAGGGGTCATGGGTCTGTCAGAAGCACCTTGTCGGGAGAGCTCGCAGCTCGCTGCCTGGCAGGGCTGCGGCTGCCTTTGGGCAGAGATTTGATTTGCAGCCAGGAAGGATTTGATTTTGGAGAGGCCACACGACAACCACGATGCTAAAGGAGGCCCAAATAAACTATGGCAGACGGCTTTCTCTGCCTGCCAGAGATGGGATGCTGCGTCATACCCCGTCTGCGCTGCTGTAGTGCTGCACGCTACCACCCGTCTCGTGCTCGCCATCACACCCACCCCCGGTAGCTCTTGTCAAGACAGCATACTCGTCAGGCCACCCCCTCTCACAGCACCCATACCCACCAAGCCACCAGGAACCCCCGTACCAGCCCCTCCTCCCTTTCTCTCCTCCTCTCACCGACGGCCCGCGCCGCGGCTCATCATGGACACGCTCCGCGTCGCAAAGGTCGAGCGGGTCATTCTCGAGCGCACAACTCGCGCGCCGCCGCACACGCGCGTGCACGTCGAAGGAACACTGCACTTGACGCCCCATCATCTCATCTTTCGCCCGACCGCCCCTGCCACCACTGTCGCCGCCAAGAGCAAGGCGGCAGCAGCGGCCGCCGGTGGCAACCTCAACTCATCTGCTGCGGCTGCTACTGATGACGAGGACGACACCCAGCCGATCCCCGAGGCAGAGGCAGCCGCAAAGGAGGTCTGGGTGCCGTACCCTACTGTCAATGTCCTCCAGCGCCTTCCCCAGGCGCCGAGCGGCCGCTACCCGCTGCTTGTCGGCACAAAGACGTTCGACATCTACATGCTCCTCTTTGAGCGCGACCGTGAGGGCGGCGCCGAGGACGTCTGGCAGAGCGTGCGCGGCTGTGCTGTTGCGCGTGAGTTTTAACGCTTGAGAGCTTCCTCCACACAGAATGTGATCTCGGCAGAGATTCATACCATCGTCTCTCAAGACAGATGTTGTTGTTGCCCGTGCATTGGGCCAATCAGGACCTTGCCACAATGTCTGCCGTACGAAGCTAACCTCGCCAGAAAACGTCGAGCAGCTCTATGCCTTCTTCTACACACTCCCTCGGTCACCAGTCACGCCCAAGGCGGAACTCAAGACCATTGCCGGCGCTGTCGAGGCCGCAGCCGGCGCCAGCGCTGGCACAGACGCTACTGCCAACCCGCTTGACGTGCCCTCCCCGCTCGAGGCGCCGTCCACTGCCCTGGAGGACAGCGAGTCCCTCCCGGCACCACCGACATCAGAGCCGGCTGTCGGGTGGGCGAGCTTCAACCCCCGTGTCGAGTTTGCGCGCCAGGGTGTCGGATCGCGCACAAAGGCGTGGCGCTTCACGGACATCAACCGCGACTACTCGTTCTCGCCCACGTATCCTGCCAAGCTCGTCGTCCCAACCCGCATCAGCGACACCCTCCTCACGTACGCGGCCAAGTACCGCTCCAAAGCAAGAATCCCCGCGCTGTCATACCTCCACTGGGCTAATCATGTAAGTTCTGTAGTGCGGCGAATAAGCCTTCTGACATCAGGCGTCGATTACCCGCTCGTCGCAGCCGATGATCGGCATCAAGAACACCCGGTCGCCCCAGGACGAGCGTCTCGTTGAATGTATCTTCACATCACACATCTCCCCAGACGCGACGTACGCTTCCTCGACACCACCGCTGAGCTCATCCGGCTCGTCCTCGTCTGTGCCGAGCTTGAGCTCGACAACCGTGTCCACAGTATACGGCGCCACCCCGACCAACCTCATCATCGATGCCCGGCCAACCGCAAATGCAATGGCTAACAAGGCAAAGGGCGCTGGCACTGAAAACATGGACTGGTACAAGTGTGGCAAGAAGCAGCATCTCGGCATAGACAACATCCACGTCATGCGCAACAGTCTCAAGACGGTGTGCGAGGCCCTCGCCGAGGCGGATGCGTCGCAGCAGCCTGTGGACGTGTACAAACTCAGGAGAAGTAACTGGATCAAGCACATTGCCGGCATTCTTGACGGTTCCCTCACGATCATTCGCAACATCCACATCTACTCGTCCCACGTCCTTATCCACTGCTCGGACGGATGGGACCGTACCTCCCAGCTCAGCGCCATCGCCCAACTCTGTCTCGACCCGTACTTCCGCACAATCGAGGGCTTCAAGGTGCTCATTGAGAAGGACTGGCTATCGTTTGGTCACATGTTCCTGCAACGCTCCGGCCACCTCTCCTCGGACAAGTTGTTCACTGCCACGCCCGACAACCTCGACGCCGATGACGAGAGCGATGATGACTTTGGTGTTGCGGTCAAGGGCGTTCAGGCGTTTTTTGGAACCGTGTCCAAGCAGTTCCAGTCCAACAGCCACCTCAAGGAGGTCTCGCCCGTCTTCCACCAGTTCCTCGACTGTGTCCGCCAGATCCAGCGCCAGTTCCCGGAGCGCTTCGAGTTTAACGAGGACTTCCTTCTTGACCTCCACTACCACCTCTACGCGTGCCAGTTTGGCACTTTCCTCTTTGACTGTGAGCGCCAGCGCCGCGTCGTGCAGGGCAAGAACAAGGAGCCGTACGTGGAACGCACTGTCTCGGCGTGGGAGTGGTTCGACCTGCCGTCCCAGAGGAAGCGGTACCTCAACTCCAACTTTGACCCTGCGCTCGACGACCGCAACTCGCGCGCAGCGTCGGCTGACCTTGGTGTCCTTCTCTTTGACCCGAAGGACGTCAAATTCTGGCACCGCCTGTTCAAGCGAAGCGACGAGGAGATGAACCCACCGCAGTCTCGGTTTCTTGCGGACCCGGTGGTGGTCCCGGAGGAAAGGCTTAGCGCGCAAGTGAGCGCCACTGCTTCGGCGAGCACGTCCGGCACAGCCTCTCCTCTACCAGCAGCTACCCGTAGCGACTCGACCGGCAAGGAGGCTCCTGTCCCCGGCACGGCGGCAGCCACACCACCCGTTGCTGCACCCACACCAGCCGCAGGGATCTCGCCGTTTGCGCGTCTCACCAAGCCGCAGCCTGCAGGCGCAGGTGCAGGTGGCAGCGGCGGCAGCGGCGGATGGAACTGGTCGCAACTCTCGAATGGTCTCAGCACAGGTGCATTGAGCGCCTTCAACCAAATCAAGGCGAGCGCTACCGACGCAATCTCGCAGCTGCGCGAAAACACCGACGACGAAATGTGGGGCGGCCCTACGACACAGGCGCCTGCCTCGTATGCACCCGGTACCGGCATCGGTGAGGGCCGCGCGACTTCTAGCCCCAGCGCACCCTCGACACTCGGTCGTGGCACGCTCCCGCGCACGTCTCTCCGCGTGCCGAGCGAGTCGAACCCGTGGAGCGTCGACCCGCCGTCTGCTATTCTGGCGGCCGAACACCGCCCAGAGCGAACTGAACTGTACTCATCTGCGTCCGTCACCCCTGCCAAACCGGGTCCTGCAGTTACGCCCAAGCGCGAAAACTCGGCATCGGCATGGAATGCCAACCCATGGGGCGACGACGGTGCGGGGAGCCGTGGCCTCGGAGAGCTCAGCCTCGACGACGTGAAGCGTGGCGAGGAGCGCACCCCGCGGAAGGACAGCGCGCCAGCCGCAGCAACCACGACGGCGAAGGACAAGGCCGCCGAGGACCAGGCGCTACTTGACGCAGCGATGGGCGGGGACAGCAAGGCGTGGGACCCACTCGGTGCCCTCTGAGCAGGCGGTGTTGGGCCCGCTCGGGCGACGCTGTCTGCGGAGCCTGTGGATGATTTCTCCGTGTAACAAGTTCCGAGTCGCGCACCGCAGAGCGATGATTACATTCCAGTTTTGGGTTACTTGTACTGCAGTCGCACAGTTGATTCCAATCCCTAATTTGCCCGCAATGATCCCCTCCCCTCATGCACATGCATCACGATCACGAAGCGAACCATCTGCAGAATGTTTATCTCAGAGTCCGAGCCGGACATGGAGCGGGATCTCCGCGCCGCCAGGATTTCCATCAAGTGACGATACAGAGGCCGTCCCCGAGAGCGCGTAGCCGCCCCCGACCCCAGGCCCCAGGGTTGTACGGATGCCGGCGGCGCCCGCTACTGGGACAGTGTGAGTTTATCTTGCGAGCCCGGCGCCCCTTCCGGAACGGACACGGAGCATTGCAGTATGTCTCTCCCCATGTACTGACGATAGGAAGAACCGTGCTCAGGGGGATATACCAAATCAAGCGCAATGTATCGGGACGGTCGGGATGGGCGATCACAGATCACAGATTACTAGTAACTCACCAGAGAGTTTGGTGAGTCGCGTTAATGACATCACGGAATTGGTGATCTCGGAACTGGTCGTAACTCTGGCATGCGTCCACTTTTGCACGACGACGCTGTCTTGATCAGTAACCGTGAACCCCCCGACTTTAGGCTGTTTCTGTGTTGCATCTCTCTCTGTTGCTCTCTTTCTCTCACTTTCGCTCTCTCTCTCCTTTTCCCAAGCCCTTCATTCAGAACAACAACGCACTCTACAAGCACAATGCTCCGGACATCACTCCGCCCAACTGGTCTTCGGGCTCTTAGGCAGACGCCTTTCAGCTCCGCGGCCTTCTCGTCGTCGGTGAGCGCGAGCAAGGAAAAGCTCGTCATCCTCGGCAGTGGATGGGGCGGCTACAACCTTGCGCGGTGAGTCACATAGTGCTGGAGGCCATGTATGTTACAGCAGACAGCTGACAAGACAGGAAGATTGACAAGAACCTGTATGATGGTGAGTACATGGATGGAATCCGACAACCAAGCGACACGTTCAAGGCCTCCAGGCTAACCCCCAGTCAGCGTCATATCGCCCAACTCATTCTTCTCTTTCACGCCGTTTCTCGCGTCCACCTGTGTTGGCACCCTCGAGTTCCGCTGCGCAACAGAGCCGGTGCGCGGCATCAAGCACGTCAACTACCTCCAGGGCTGGGCCGAGCAAGTCGGTGCGTTGAAGCAGACTCGTGACTTTGTTGACGTGCAGACTTTGAGAACAAGACGGTCAAGGTCGGCCCCGCGTTGCCGGCCCTCAAAGAGGAGAGCGAGCACTACGATACACCAACAGGCGGCGCCGAGCTGCGCGCAGAGTACACGCCTGCCGAGGCCTACACGGTTCCGTACGACAAGCTCGTGATTGCGACTGGCTGCCGGAGCGCAAGCTTCAACACGCCCGGCGTAATGGAGCACGCGCGGTTCCTCAAGGACGTCCGCGAGGCGCGCGCCATCCGGCACCAGCTGCTCAACTGTCTCGAGATGGCGTGCAAGCCTGACGTGACGCCCGAGGAGCGCAAGCGGCTTCTGTCGTTCCGAATCGTGGGCGGCGGGCCTACCGGCGTCGAGTTTGCCGCCGAGCTCCACGATTTTGTCAACGAGGACGTGTACCGCCTGTACCCGCAACTCAAGGGACAAGTCACCATTTCGCTCTACGACACGGCGCCGGGGATCCTCGGCGGTTTTGATGGTAGTCTGCGCGCGTACGCCGAGAAGAAGTTTGCGCGCGACGGCGTCGTCGTCAAGGGCAACTCGCGGGTCACCGCAGTGGGACGGGACTGGATCGAGCTCCAGGATGGCGAGCGCAGTGAGCTCTTTTAAGGCAGTCTTTAGCTGACGACAGTTCCCTATGGCCTCCTCGTCTGGAACACCGGTCTGCAGGTTAACGAGTTTATTCACGGCCTCGAGGGAGTCAGCAAGGATGTCAAGGCGTAAGCTTCAGCCGTCAGTGCCCGACTAACCGCAGTGTAAAGGTTGACCCGCACCTCCGCGTCGTGGATGAGGCTGGTGCGGTGCGCCCGGACGTGTTCGCCATTGGTGACAACTCGACGCCGGCTGACGGAAACCGGTTGCCCGCGACAGCACAGGGTGAGTGCCCAGTGGCGGCAAAGGAAGTGCTTCTCGGGGGTTAAGATTACCGCCAGACTGTGGCCCTACTAACACCTAGTCGCGTCCCAAATGGCGGGATACATGTCTACCACTCTTGGCAAGCTGGCGAAAGGACAGCAGCTGTCCGAGCTGCCAGGTTTCAGCTGGAAGAACCACGGCAGCATGGTGTTCATCGGCGACTACAAGGCCATGGTGGACCGCAGCGCAATCGAAGGCTTCAAGGCGAAGATTTCTGGGTGAGCTTGGAAGGCCCGGTTGATGGATGTAGCTTACCTATTCCAGCTTTGTCGCCTGGCTTGTCTGGCGCTCGTACTATGTTACCCTTGCAATGGGCTGGCGCAACAAGATCCTCATCCCCGTGTACTGGACGCTCGCAATGTTCTTCGGCCGTGACGTGACAAACTTCTAATCCCAGCTGGAGGAGCCGAGGACAGACCTGATTTATACCATCCCCAATGTATCCATCATCCCAGATCACACCTCGCCGGGCATAGTAGCTACACGCAACTTCACTGGCTGGCGGATGTCACACAGGTTGCAGCTGACCGTCATCAAAGCATTCCTAGACGAGTTTGGATGAACAGATGTCCTACTCTCACTCGTGTCTCCCAGCGTCTTCGCAAGTTAGTTTTGACCATTCAGCTCCACCGGCGAGCTAGCACGCCCTGTGCAGCACAGCACTTGAATCTAGTCCATGCATCCACCTAGCTCTATCGCCACGCGGGGGGCATCTCGAGGTGAGAACGCATCCAGGTGCCGCCGCATACGCAACTCGACACCCAGGTACGGCGCCACGCGGCCCAAGGCGACGGAACGCCACCGCGCATGACGTTGTGGACCGCCAGCACAGTATGCGCGCCGCAGCGGTCACACTTGGCCGTGGGACGGTCGCCAATGACGGCAAACGTTCCGCCGTCTCGTTCGGGCCGCGGGGTGGGGGCGAGGAAGAGGCTCGACGGCGTGGGGATGTGCTGCAGAAGCGACGGGAGAAGCGCCGACAGAGGAGCAATGTCGAGCTTTAGGAGAGACGCGCAAGTGTCTGCATCCGACGGACGAGGCGCTAAATGTCAGCATAGTCGGAGGCGGCAGCTTACCTTTCGAGAGAGCGCCGAGGACATCGGCCCACTGGGCAAGGTCAACACCCTCGCGCGCCAGGGCGTCCAGAACGCGCTGCGCTGCCACGGCGCTGGCGGGCGCAGAACGCGTGAGGAGGAATGCCGAGTCGGGCGGGCGAATCGGGACGTTGAGCGTCGTGATGTACTTTGCGAACGTGGAGAGCAGCGCAATGAGGCGAGATATGATGCGGCGAAGAAGCGGGTGCAGGAGGTAGAGCACCCGACCAGAGCCCTCCGTACGAGGCTCGCCTGGCGTCCACTCATTCTGCGCGCGTTCCGCAATCGCGTCCCGGAATGTCTGACCGAGCACTGCTAGTGCCCACTCGAACACATCAACAAGGTTCCACACCGAATCTGCCGTCAGTTCAGTTCTCACGCGACTGCGAAGCGGCAAACTCACCGACATCGAATGAAATGACACCGTCCCGCTCTTCGCCACAGAGATGCAGGATCTGCCCAGCCTCGCCGATGCGCAACAGCTCGCTGGCATACAGTTTGCGCGGGTCATCTGCAAGTGCCCAGACAGCCACCTGCAGACGAAGGAGATGTGGGACGTAGCTGCGCGAGTGCTTGACAAAGAGGGCAAAGCCCTTGTCAAGGATCGCGGTCGCGAGCTCGTTCGCATCACTGCGCGGGACAGAGGCAAATGCCGCGCGCACTGCATCGCTCCAATCCACGCCTTGGATAACCGCGAGCTCCACGCTGCGAGCGGCACGTTCGGCAATGTGCTTGACCGTCTCGACAGGGGCAGCGCCAGCACCGAGGCGCGGCGATGGGATGAGCCGCGGGCGCATGTCACCTAGAACGGCCACCAAACCCATCTCACCGCGTTTCACGCCCTGCGATGGGAGCAGGCTCACGTCCCCTGCAAATGCGATGGATGGGTCCAGCGCGTATTCCTCGCCGACGAACACCGGTGATCGCTTTTCTCCAGTGCCCGACGTATCGCTCTCGGGCCGTGGAATGAGGTTTACGTGTGTGAGGATCAGGCCAGTAGACGTCGAGGGCTTGGACACGAGTGCAATAGCGAGCGTGTAAGGGGGCACATCAGGAAGTGGTGTGAGGGCGAGTATGACGACGCCTTCCGGGGATGTCGCGGTCGTGCGGGCATGCGGGGCCGGGACCCATTCAAGAGGCGCCGCCATGTCATCGCCAGACGCCAAATCTTTGAACCCGTCTACGACGCCGACGAGCCTGTGACGAAGCTCGCACAACTCGAACCGTGTCCGTGCTCGTGTTGGCGGCGCCTGATCGTCCTCGTCGCGGTAGACCATGACAACGCCAATATCGCTTACAGCCTCGTCTTTGACCTCGGACATCTCCTTCTTCTCCTCTGCTGTGCCGTTCACAACGTGCTCCCGCAGGGGCACAAACATGACACGTTCAAGGAACGACACGGGCTGAACGTCCGTGTTCTCAAAGGGTGGCACCTCGGAGCGCGGAAGAGTAGCGAGCGGGGCAACGGAGAGGACTGGAATGGTGAGCAACTGACCACGGGGAGCGACTCACAAGGTAGGTTATTGACGTCGAGGCCAATGTCGATCCTGATCACGCGCACGTTGCCGTCCTTCTCGACAGCTGCCCACACACCGTCGTTACCACCGACCATCCCCAGCCATCCACGTTCGGCGCCGTACGACGGATAGCTAGCAGGTTGGGTCGCAACGCTCGAGAGGTCGGTGTAGCTCCTCGAGCCGATAGGGCACTTGAGGGCGTTCATTGTCCAGTTGAGTGGGGCAGTGTCTCCGCGTTCGGTCGCCGACACGCTCTCATGCTGGCCAGCGGGGTTCGCGCGCGTGTCGAGCACGACGGTGGCCGGAACGGGATGGGGGTGAATGTAGTAGACCATGTCAGGCGTGAGGACAACAAGAGTCGGGCCATGCGTGCGCGCAGATAGGTGTCCGGGCGGAGCAGCTGGGCCGAGAGGTGGAGCTGCGTTTTGTCCGCTCAGCCGTGTGCGAGGGGGGTAGACGTGCAGGACAGCCAGCGGCGGTAGCATTGGAAAGCTGGCAATCGACATGACATTTCCCCGCACAGAATTGGGCTCCATCGTTGATGGCGGGAAGACGTACAGGTCGCCAATGGCGTTGGGGGTGCCCAAGTTCTGGGCTGTGCGATGGTAGGCGGTTATCCACGAGCCGTCGGGCGAAATGTTGAACGTCTCCGCGCGCTCAAAGACGGGCGGGTGGGGCAGCGGGCGCGGGGATGTCTCAGTGAAGACGGAAGTGAGGAGATGCCGACGACTCGAGCCCGTAGGTGGGTAGATGAGGATCGAGTTAAGGGGATGGAAGGCGGCGACGGAGCTGTTCCGTTAGCACTGACGATACTGATGAAACCGCTTCTGTCACGGGCCGACCGCCTTGGCTCGGGGTGACTGGGATGGTGTGCTCCACGAACAACCACCAGCGTAACTCACGGGCCGCTTGATCTTCTGCTCGCCTCGCACAAACGCCGCATCCTCTTCAATCCGTCACAGCTCGTCTCGCCGTGCTCGGCTCCATTTCCGTTGCTGTTACCATTGACGGGGTCGGTGCCATTTGGGGCATGTACATCCACCATGTTGAGTGTCGTGTGCAAGTTCTTGTTGTCGATGAATGGCCGCGAAGGTGCGCGCGGGCGGTCCACTGCTGGTGAGGTTGGTCAAGGATGATGTTGTGGATGCAACCTGGGCCAGAACGACAATTGCGTAAAGGGTGGGTGGATGATGAGCCGAATTTGATCCCGCGCCGTACCACAACACTGTGGCACTGGTACACCTTTTCTCTACTTTTAAACCTGCGGCGACTCCCCACCGTCCCATGCATGCTCGGGGGCCCTCCCTATCTCTCGACGCGGTACCCGAGCATGTCTAACAACTGTCTGGTATGCTTCAGTATAGTTTACGATAATGTTGCATAGCCGACGAGGCTACGCGGCTCGAGACCAATGGCAGTATCCGCCGGGTGTATAGTGGGCGGTTGAGTCTCTGCCATAAAACGTCCCACACTGTATCCATAGTTGCAGCTGTGAAGGAAAGATAAACCACATAGCATATGAAAACATGGGGTTGGATATCACTACAGCAGCACGGACTGGTCCGGCGGTATGATAAAGGAAATGGGGGGAGGAGAGGGGGGGAACACTCGGAAACCTTCAACCAGTGGAGGCCGCTATGAGGAGGGGTGTCATATTTACTCGCGGGGCCAAATGACTGAACGCAGAGACTATTTAGTTCTGGCTGACGTTCTCGGCGAACTGGCCCTGGTAGTTGCCGGGAGGGTAGTAGTTGCAGATGAGGTAGAGCGAGGGCTGGTCCCAACCCTGCATGGCGGTGCCAGGCGCGCAGGCAGTCCAGGAGCAGCCAACAGTAGTCGACTCCTTCCAAACGAGCTGGGTGAAGTGACCAGTCTCGTGCGTGAACTGAACGTTGCTCCAGTCGACCAGAGAGACTTCGTTGGCCCAGCCGTCGAACTGCTCCTTGACGTTGTCGCGCACGGGCATTTCGATGGCGAGGTTCTGGCCGTAGCCCTCGGTGAAGTGCTCCCACTTGCACTGCTTGCCCCAGGCAGCCGCGGCATCGGCGAGGGTCTGGTTCCAAGTGAGAGGAGAGGCACTGTGCTGAGCGCGGACCTGGTTGTGGAGGTCGACAATCTCCTGCTGCTTGGCAGCGGGACCAGTGACGGTCAAACCCTCGGCGGGGGGGAAGGACCCGTCCGTCTGGGCCTGGTTCGACTGGGGGGCCCCGGTGGTAGCGGGGGTGTCGGAAGTGGTGGTGGTCTGCTGCTGCTGGGTGGTGGTCTGCTGCTGCTGCTGCTGCTGCTGCTGCTCGGTGGTGGTCTGCGGCTGCTGCTGCTCCTGCTGCTGCTGCTCGGTGGTGGTCTGCGGCTGCTGCTGCTGGGTCGAGGGCTGCTGCTGGCCGTGCTGCTTGCCCCCCTTCTTGCCCCACTGCTGGAAGACGCCCATCAGCCAGTTCTTGAGGTCACCCTCGTTCATCTGAGTGGGGTCCTCGCTGCCGAGCTGGGAGAGCCAGGAGGGCATGGCCGAGTTACCACCGTTACCCCAAGGGGCAGCGGTGGCCGACGAGGCGAGGAGGGCGACGACAGGAAGAAGAGTGGCGGTGCGCATGGTGGGTAGTTGATGTGTTCTGGGTGTGGATAAAGAAAAAGAGTGTGCGTGAGCTGGTCGTGGTGACAGCAAGTGAGAGATACAAGTGAGAGAGGGTCGTGACGGTCAACGTCGAAGACTGATGGAAAGAACCGGAAAGTGAAAGTGGGAGAGGACGAGGAAAAAGCTCAAGGGGGGAGGCTCCTGCCTCTTATATGCTCATCACACTTCTGCGTGCTCTCAAGCGACGGGCCGAGAACGCATTGGGGGGGGGGGGGGGGGGCCCGGTTCCAGACCACTGACGTCGTTGTAAAGGGGTGCTCCTGGCGGGGGGTCAGCCAGCCAGGGAGGGAAAAGCCGGGGGTCATGGGTAACCTTGCTGTGTGGCTCGGTGTCTCTGCGGGCTCCACGGATACGCTTTTTTATAATCACCCCCCCTTTTATCTTGTCCTCCACTCTACCCAGTCTATTACGACATGCCATTCTGCGTAGATGATGTGAAGCATCTTTTTTTTGCACGCGAGCTCCAAAACTAGCACTTTGCTCTGCCCAGTCTCGAGTCGCAAAACAGTCTCTACGCAGATGATGTGTGGGTGATGCTCCGCTTCGTTGTTCAACTACAATGGTTCAACTGCAATGGGTGGGGGAGCAATGTTGTTCTATTACGTAATGTTGAATGAAAATGATTTGTTTTTCTCCCGTGGGTTGAGAGAGAGGCGCGCGCCCATGAAAGGAAGAGAAGGACGCGTTTCCCAGGTCCCGCCAGAGACTGAGCCAAGTTGACGCGACTGTCTCTCTCCTGTGATTGTGCCAGATTATTGTATCAACAACAACACTTGTTCTTTTGCCATCATCATCCATCTCCTCGTCGTCGCCACCACCACCACCACCACCACCCAGCTTCCCTCCAGCTTCCCTCCACCTCTCATAACCCCCTCACCATTATATCACAACCCCACCACACATCGACCAAAACATTAGCACCAAATCACAATGTCGGGAGACGATCACATCGAGGTCATTGACCTCGTCGCGTCCAGCCCACCACCCCAGCCCCCCGTCGGCGGTAAAAGGAAGGCGGCAAGTACGTGTCATGCCGTCTCCCTTCTCCTCTTCCACTCTCCTAACCGCACAGCCAATGCAAACGACGCGCCCCATCCCGGCAAAAAAGCAAAGGCGTCTCGTATGTGTCCACTGCGGGTCACGCGCTCACCCCCAGATCTCGTCGAGCTCAAGGGCCGCAAGCTCATCTTTAACCAGGCTCAGTACGAGCGCCCGCAGATTCCCCGTCGCAGTGAGTTGAGATCTGGCGCATGCGTCTAACTTGCAGGGCTCCTCGAGTTCCAGATGGACCTCGTCGACGCAAAGGAGGAGGGAAAACCAATGACCGAGATCCCGCAAAAGTTCTGGGGCCTGATTGTTCTCGCCGGACACGAGCTGTAAGCACATGCGTGTGCGCGTTGTCTGACTTTGCAGCACGTCGCCCAACGAGGCTGCCTTCATCAAGGCCATCAAGACGGAGCTCACCAAGGGCCAGGAGGGTACGTTTCCCAGCTCATCGTGACCTCGCTGACGCGATCCAGACATTCTTCCCGCCGATCTGCTCGCCGATCCCGTCAAGCAGCTTTTCAATCTCAAGCAGTATGGCTTCCTCGCCTCCGACTTTGGTGTTGGAGCGTCCCGGTTCCCGGCCAGCTTGCAGATCCGCTGCTGGGAGGCCAACGACGTTGACGAGTACTTCCCCAAGGAGGGCATCGATAAGATTTTGGAGCGTCGCCAGGAGCGCGAGGCGGCGCGCGAAGAGTGTGTTCAGCTGGTCGCCGACATGGATGACGCAGAAAAGCACGAGCTGCTGAAGGGCGACAAGGCCAAGGACGACGCGTCCGTTGCCACACCGGTGGCAAAGGCAAAGTCTGCTGCCGTCGCCCGCAGCAGGGACATTACTCCTACCTCTGGCGAGACCGCCTCGTCTTCTCGCCTGCCCAGTGCCTCGCCGGTGAAGCGCAAGGCTGATGATGTGAGTCCAGGGCCTCGTGTCAACTCTAACCATGCAGGACGACGCAAAGCGCAAGCAGGAGGACAAGGACGCAAAGGACAAGGAGAAGGAGGCCAAGAGGAAGGAACACGAGGAGAAGAAGGCCGAGCGCGAGGAGAAGAAGAAGGAACAGGAAGAAAAGAAGGCTGAGCGCGAAGCCCTCCGCGAAGCGAAGCGTGCCGAGCTCGAGGAGAAGAAGGCGTGAGTACAAATTCGCATGGCTGCTGCTGACCTGTCAGCGAAAAGGAACGCGAGGAGAAGAAGAAGGCTGCCGTCAAGGACAAGCAGCGCCAGATGTTTGGCAACTTCTTCGCCAAACAGCAAATGAAGGCGGCAAAGGCTGGCCCCAGCAGTAAGGTCGACGTTGCTGTCACGACGTCCCGTGAGTTTCCTGCTGTGATCTCTACTGACATTCAGCGTCAAAGGACAGCGCGAGCGACTTTGAGCGCATGTTCAAGCCGCCGGTGAAGCGCTCAACTGTGCGGTGGAACCCGATCAACGGCTTTGACCTCACGTCTCAGGCCAGCAAGAAGGACGAGTCGGTCGCTGGCTGGTCAGCACGGGACTTTCTGAACGACCACCTCAGTCGCCACAACCTCAAGACGCGCACACCACGCGCCAACATTCCGCGTGGTCTCAAGACTGGTCTTCCCTATGGCTCGGTTGCCGAGATGTATTCCGAGTACCAGGCCGCTAGCGACCCCCGTCTGGTTCGCCGCCGCATCCTCAATACCGACCGCTTCCCCAAGAAGGTTATTGCGTTTGACCAGCAGGCGCGCCCGCCATACACTGGTACCTTTACCAAGCCGTCAGTTGTGGTCGGCCCGCGGACGCCCTTCGAGCGCGACCCGCTGTTCGACTACTCGTACGACTCTGGCGACGACTGGCAGGAGGAGGAGGGTGGTGAGGACGTCGAGGGTGGCGAACAGGATGCGGAAGGCGACGACGACATGTCCGAGGACGACGAGGAGGGCGAGTTTGACGACTGGCTCGACAACGAGGAGGACCCGCTGTTTAAGCCTGACCTCGACGGCGACGTTCCAATGCTCGACGCCCCTCAATCCACTATTTCTGCACACATGACTGTCACCACAGACACAAAGCGCATCCCCGTGAAGCGCATCGCCAAGCTCCACCAGGACTGCCAGGGCCCGTTCTGGGAGACTGAGATTGGCCACCACCCCGCCGAAGAGTGGAACCCGTACCGCATCCAGCTGCTGAATGGTGAGCTTGCATAGGATCGGTCCATAGCTGACAATCAGATGCGCCTTCTTCGCTTGATCCGTTCAAGTACGAGTCGTCTGAACCTGTCCCGCTCCTCAAGGCCAAGTTTACCGACACTGCCGTCGGCATGCAGGTTGGCATCAAGTGTCTCCTGACGACCGAGGAGGCCAACCCGCCCAAGTCGGCTGCCGCTGTCGCCACACAAATGCCCCTAGGCGACGCCTCGTCGGCAGCCAATACCCCCAATGCCGCCCGTGCCCGCGGCGCCAAGACTGCATTCCCCTCTGCACAGCTTCCCGAGCTGCTGCGCAAGATTGACGGCAGCTCAAAGGTGCAGTCTGACCTCGTGCTCGAGCTGCGCGGCGCGTTTGAGAACGTGACCAAGGCTGCCATTGAGGCCAAGGTTCGCGAAGTCGCATCGCGCGAGGGCAAGGGCAAGGACTCGCGCTGGCGCGTCAAGGCCGAGGCGTGGACGTCTTGCGGCCTCACGCCCCCGCAGCGCGGCTTGCTAGGCGTCTTCCTCGACAAGGCTGCTTAGGGAAAGTCGAGTGGCAGAGTCGGAGACAGAGACAGCGCAAGAGACGACAAGTGTAATCCATATCACCCCCGTTCCCTTTGGCTCCAGCAGGCAGCTGGTCGACAGAACGGGCCCAGTACCAGTATCCTATACTATGCATGTAACTCCTATCATGTGAGCTTGGCGCTCTCGAGGTTCTCGATCAGGTTCTCGACCTCTGCCTCGTCCTCCTCGGACTCGGCCTCCTCATCGTCATACGACCGGTGGTTGGGGTTTTCGCGCAGCAGGTCTCCGTCGGCAAAGTACTTTGCTACAATGGTCAGCCCCCCGAATAACGTGTGCTGTTTACTCACCCTTCTCCTCCTTCTGCCGGTCGTGCGCCTCCTGCAGCTCGCGTTCGATGGTCGCCTGCATGGCGGACACGTCCTCGTGCGTGTTGCACGTCCTGTAGCGCTCGATGAGGTGGCCGTTCATCTTGTAGAAGGCGTGGCCCCACGAGAACTTGGACAGCAGCAGCTCGGCCCACTCGGGGTGGCCCGTAATGTAGAAGCCGGCCGCGAGGGCCTCGACACAGTTGAGGCGCCACGGCTTGCCGTAGTTGACGGGGTTGGTCGCGATGAGGTAGGGCACTGTCGGTGTCAGCTGGGGACGGGAAAGGTTCGGACGCTTGAGGAGAGAGATGGACTATGTGGAGCTCATCTCTCTATAGCTGCTAGAGCACTCGCACTCACAGAGACGCTCGTGAGGTCCCTTGATCTTGCCGAACGGCACCTCGTCGAGCCTGGCCCACGACGCCTCCACGACCGCGAGGCCCGACATCATGACAATCTCGTCGTCGCACGGCGCGATCGGCTTGCGGCCCTTCGGTCTGCTGTCAGCTGACGGTCAACTGGTGACAACTCACGTGAGAACGACACCGCGGAAGCGCTGGCCGACACGCATCGAGGTACACAGGCCGTGGCGCGAGAGCTTCTTGCCGCTGCATCGCCGCGGGTCGCAGTGGTCAAAGTCCCACATCGCGACGGGGACGGCAATCTTAACCTGCTCCTCCTCCTCAGACTCGTCCTCTCCAGAGCCCGAGCCCTCCTCGCTGTCCTCCTCCTCCTCGGAAGACTCGTCGTCCGAGCCCGAGCCCGAGCCGGATCCCTCCTCCGAGTCCTCGTCGTCGTCGTCATCGTCGTCGCTCGAGCCTGAGGTCAGTCTGGCAGCCATGCACATGTCAAATATTATACGCACCATCGACAACGACGCTCACGTCGCGATCCTCAATCACGCGCGGACCGACCCGGCCGCCGCCGCCGCGACCCCGCGGCGCACCACGACCACGACCGCCGCCACGGCCTCCGCGCCCGCGTCCACCGCCACCACCGCCGCGCGGCGCCGAGGAACGCTCCTTGTTGGGTTTGCCAGACTTGCCCATGTCGTGCTCGTTTGTGAAATGTGTGTTGTGGGAGTGGGATAGAGACAAACAACACAGATACCTGGCGGGTTGTGGGCGGCAAATGGCCCCAAATCCAACTTTTAGGAGCTGGAGTGGACCACGTGGCACACGTGGCGTTCATCCGTTCAGGCACGGGCCAAAGCCAAACAGTCTGGCGTCAGACGCGCCGCCGCCATTCCATGAACCGTGACGGCCTCGAGCTCCCTGTCAGTGACGTCCTCGACAACAACAACTCTGCTCTGTATCGGTCTACCCTCACTCACATCCATCCCCGAACCCCCAACCCACTCTACAGCCATGTCCCGCAGCGGCACAGGGCGCGCCCCGTCCCAGCTCGAGACGCTCATCTACTCTGTCCTCCCCAACATCGCCAAGCTCCCGGATCGCGAGCGGCAGGAGCGCGTCGAGGAGCTGCTCGAGTTTAGCGACGAGATCCTCTCCAGGTGAGAGACGAGACATGTGCACGCACACGAACCTGTACTGATACCGATACTAGCCGCCTCCCGTCGTCTCTCCCCCTCGGATCCTCTGCGCTCCCGGACATTGCGCGCCGCGCGCTCGCGCCCGAGGACCTCACACGGTTCAATGCCCTCTGGAGCACGCTGAGCCGCGGAGTACGTTGACGCCCACCTCCAGTTTTGATGGATTCGACTCATAACTGACACTTCAGCGCACTCTGTCCGTCCCGCACAGGCATCTCCAGTTCCTCCTCGCGTTGTCCAGCTTATCGGAGACCAAGGAGCCGGCTAGCGGCGCAGGTGACGGGGCGTCGCGCCGCACACCGCTGGGTACGCCAGCACGCCCTGGCCCATCAACAACATCTGTCCTTGCCGAGAACGCTGCTCCGACAGAAGCGGTCCGCAAGCAGCTTGGCTCGATCGACCTCACGTCCCCGCCGCCGTCGATTCCCGGCTCCCCGTCGTTCAAGACGCCGCCAGCATCCAAGGCCGAGCTGCTCAAGCAGTGGCGTACCGGCCGCGGACGCGCACCGTTCCCCGAGTCCCTCCTCCTCCGCGACGCGCTGTACCTCCTGCAAGGCATCGACGGGCGATATGTCCGCTTTGCGCTCGCACCAAAGGACGGGCAGAACGGCAATGGGAATGGGAGCGGGAATGGAGGCGGCGTGTACGGAAATGGGAATCGCAGCGCGTCGTCTGACCGCTTTGACCGCTCAGAGACGGAGCTGCTCAACCCGGACGAGGATGAGGAGATTTTTGGTATCGACTTTAACGTCGACGAGCCCAAGGTGAGTTCCCCAGTGCTGACCCATCACTGACCCGCAGGAAGGCTATGTGTTCCAGCCGACGCGCAGCGTGCTCGTTCACCTGGCCGACATGGGCGTGATGTACCGCAAGATCACGACGTTTACACGGAAACACCAGGCCGCAGGGCCCAGCGCGAAGAGCGGCATGGTCATCCAGGTCGGTACCGGGCAACGCCACTACCCCGCCAAACTGACGCGTTCCAGAGCCTATGCCACTTCCTGCACCACGAGCTCTCAGAGTATCACCGGCTGCTGGCCGTCCTCGAGTCGCAGCTGTCCAACGCCGCCGAGTCAAAGCCTGCCGAGGCGTCTGATCTTACGCTGCTGCGTCTCGGACTCTGGACAGAGGACATGAAGCTCAAGCTGCGGCTGATGGAGACTGTGGTGGACGATGCCTCAGGTGAGATTATTGTCTGTTTGTTATTGACCTCGCAGTGAACCACGGCGGCGCGCTCGTGTCCAAGATCCACAGCCGGACAAAGCACGGCGACCCGTTTGCCCGGCAGTTTACAAACGAGATACTGGAGGAAGTGTCCAAGCCCTTTTTCCACACGCTGCAGCGTTGGATCATCTCGGGCGAGCTGCGCGATCCCTTCAACGAGTTTTTCGTGCAGGTCAACTCGGACCTCGCGACCGACGACCTCAACCCGTATGCTGGTGCCGCGGGCGACGCAGGTTTCGAGCAGGGCTTTGACATGGGCGGTGGCATTAGCGACTCGCACCATATCTGGGAGTCCAAGTATGTCTTTGTGAAGGGCATGGTGCCTGGCTTTATCAACGAGGACTTTGCCAAGAAGGTGGGTTGTTGGGCTTATTCGCGACTCACGCCAGATTTTCTCCACGGGCCGCGGTCTCAACTTTATCCGCTACAACTGTTTTGACAGCGAGTGGATCCCGACCGAGGCAGGCTTGGCCGCTGATGCTGGTAAGCTAAGGGGCAACTACTTGCAGCTAACAGCAGCGCTCAAGTACTCGGACCTCACGGGTCTCGAGCGCTCGATCGATGACGCCTACTCTTCCGCGTCAAAGCGTCTGCTCGAAATCTTCTACGAAAAGTACAAACTCCTCGACCACCTGCGCGCGCTGAAGGCCTACCTCATGCTGGGTGCCGGTGACTTTGCCGAGCTTCTCATGGAGGCGCTTGCGTGGGTACAAACACTGTGACACTGCTAACCCCAGACCGCGCCTGTCCAAGCCGGCGATAAGTCTGTACCGCCACCACCTGACGTCCGACCTCGAGTCGGCGATCCGCGGGTCCAACGCACAGTTCGACTCCCCTGACGTGATTCGCCGCCTGGACGCCCGTGTGCTCGAGTACTCGCACGGCGAGCTCGGCTGGGACTGCTTCACGCTCGAGTACAAGGTGGAGGCGCCGCTGAATGCTGTGCTCGATGCGCGCTCGATGGCTGCTTACGATAAGCTCTTCCAGCACCTGTGGCACTTGAAGCGTGTCGAAACGGCCCTGACGCAGGGCTGGATGCGTGTGACGTCCGCTTCGCGCTCGTTTGAACACCTCCCAAGTGGGTACCGATGCCTTCTTTGCACTGACCCAGCAGGTCTCAACAACGACTGGCACCACTGCCGCATCATGCAGGCGGAGATGGTGCACTTCCTGCGCCAGCTGCAGGCGTTCTGCCAGCTCGAAGTGATCGAGTGCAGCTGGCAGGCGCTGCTAGAGTTTACAAACAAGCGCGATGGCGACCTCGACTCACTGATCGCCGCCCACAGGACGTACCTCGACCGCGTCGTCCGCAAGATTCTCCTCACCGGCGCCCGCGGCCGCGACGACCACCTCCTCAACCTCGTCCGCGAGGCGCTCGCCAACATTCTCAGCTTCCGCACCGCCACAGAGGACCTCTACAGCTGGAGTCTCGGCGAGGCGACCCGTCTCGACCGCCAGCGCGATGCCGAGAGGGTGAGTTTGCTTCTGTTGGAGGATCATGAAGCTGACAGCAGGGAATAATCGCAGCGGACGAGTCGACAGCACAGGCCGAAGCGGCCGCGTCGCTCGACGCGCTCGACGCGATCCGCGACCGCATCCACCAGTGCACCGTCGGGTTCCAGGACAGCGTCACAACCATGTGCAAAGAGGCAGGCGGGCACAGCGACCTCGATGTCCGCTTCCTTGCCATCCGCATCGCGTTCAACGGACACTATGCGCTCCGGAGGGGCTCCACAAAGCCCAAGAAGGACAAGGGCGCAGCATAAGTGTACGAGTAGGGATGTCAACATAATAGTTTGTCCGCTGGCCCCATGGCTGTGGCCGTACTGATTGCGCTGCCTGTTGCATTCGCCGGATTGCCACTCCCGCCACTTCCGCTCCTAGGGCTCACCCCATTCCGGCTTACTCATTCCCAGGATGTCTCATTGACCCCGTGCCACCCACCTGCTCTTGGGGCGAGAAGGAGTGACACTTGACGGGCTGCACACTCTGTCAGACCTGCGCCTGCGGGCTAGTTCAACGAGTACCAACAAAGAGGGCGCGTACATCATGAGCCGGGCAGAGTAAAGTCAGTCAGAAGCACGTGGACCATATGTAGCCCGGACCGTGACGGAAGCACTCTGAGACGCCGGCACCGTCTGGTGGCGGTGTAATATGTATTGATCCCAGTCACACATTTGGCCGTATGCTCGTACAATGCATAGACACTCGGATACGGCCCGACGGCCCGCGGCTCAGCACTGCAGCGTGCCTGCTGCCGCATCCTGCAGGTGTGATGAACATGGCAAGGGAACCCATAGCAAGCGAAGCTTGTGCGTAGTTGACCGCAGACGCATCGGACATTACGCAGCGTAAGCGACAGAGTCGTCGTGGACGGTAGGCGGGCGCGCTTCGGCGCTCGCTAAACCTGCTGCAGTCGGAGATGTGCGCCGTGCACAGCTGCACAGCTGCAGCACACTGGCAGGCATGGTTGCCACGTATTGGACAGCCACGACAGTTCTGTACAGAATGAGCTCCAGAACAGAAAGTTTATCGGGGGGCATCAAGGTCGTAACATGGTCATTAAATAACTATGAGATACTAGGTATCGGTCGCTAGCACTGGCTGCGCGTGATAGCCGAACGTAGAGTATGACGAGCACCTATACCGCCGCCCAGCGGCTTCGCAACCCTACATGCACGGGAGCGGCACCCTGTGGCAGGTACGGCGARGTTTCTGATCCCAAGTCAAGGGAGATAAGTGGCCGAACCGCTTGAGACACGATTCCTTAGGCACGCAGTCCGCGACAGAATTGTCGCGCACGGTGGAAGACTCGGTCCCTCCGCCGCCGCCTGGGATCGCAGTCCTCCGGAAGCGGGTGCGGCAGCGCTGGCGTCTCGACGAGGTCGCAGACCGTCTCGAGACGGAACTGCGCCGGGCCGACTTCTGCAGCGTACTGGTCTCGGGTGATGATGCGAACGTTGTCGCGCACGGCGCGCTCCACCCAGTCGGATTCCATCTCAAAGACGTCGCCGCCGTGGCCGTAGTTTTGGTCGTCTACCCAGTCTACGATGGCCGCCACGAGCAGCTGCCGCCACTGGTTCTCGAGCTCGACGCGAGAGTAGCGAGCGTGGGCGCCGTCCTTGTCGACCATGCTGGGGCGGATGGGCAGCATGTCAACAAACGTCCACTTTGCGTGGCGAAAGTGGCCACCGAGCGTCCTGATGATTGGCTGAAAGAAACCCCAGTCGACTTCGTGTTGAGAAAATGACAGATTGTCGCGATTCTGGACAGTCGAACCCGGCGGCATGGAGAAGATGACGACCATCTCCTCGAAGGCGGGCTCGCTCCAGACATGGGTGAGCTCCGCGCTTCGTTCGAGGTCCGGGTAGCACGGCAGGCTGAGGACTACACGCCGGGCGGTGACGGGAATGCGGGGGCTGCTGTGCTCTCCCAACGCGCCATAGTTCCAGGACCAGGATGAGAAGAGGACCACGGATTCTGCCGTCGGACGGAACTCTCGGAGAACCAAGCCCTCTCGGCACAGCTTCCGCACACGCGTGGCAGGCAGGCTTTCAAGGTACTTTGAAGCGACGGCAATGGCGGGTTCGCGAACGTCCAAGATGCGAATCGCCTGTTTGAGCTTGGACTCGAGGGACAAGAGGTGTTGAGGTGTGGTCCAGTCGGAAGTGAGCCCTGGTACAGGCGGTTCGTTGCTCCTGACGAACCCAAAGTTCCACTCGCGTATGCAGTTCCATGTGCGCATGCAAGGGATGCGCGAGCCGTCGGGGCGCAGCACCGACAGCTGCCGATGTCCGTCAAGATTTGCGTCGACGAGCACATGTTCCAAGTCGGCGAGGTCGACCAGAAGCTGCATATATCCGCATGTTCTCCGGAGGGCAAGTCGTGTCCTGCGGTCGTTGGGGTCGGTGTGGGCGAATATCGCGTCCGCAATGTGCGGATATGCTCCAAACGAGATCCCCATTGTGAAGCGGATCACCAGAGTGAGGGGAGCGAGCAGAAGAGAGAGACGGCGAGATAGGTTCACACCTCGAGCAAACTTATATGCGGCTAGCAGATCATAGCAGAAACGTTAATGGGGTCGGAAATTCCCCTGTCAATCACTATCGTATCTCTGACAGCCGGATCCCGGTGGCAGTGCGGCCTGTGTCGAGTTGCAACACGACGACCTTCCCTATCGAGACCCCGAGCACGTCGCACGACACTGCGACCGCACCTGCACATGTGTACCGCCCTGCGGGGCTAAGCTCCCGCTCCCGATCGGCCATCCTGCCACAGATAGTCCTGAAACGCAATGCATCGTTGTGGAACAGGCCTTTAACGGTGCGGCCCCTGTCTAAACTTCTATCTACTCGCATCAGACATGTAGCTCAGCCATGTGAGTTGCGCTAGCATTCTAATACACCTTCTTCTTGATCATGCCAGCCATGAGGTCGAAAGAGTTTCCGTCCGGCTGCAGGTCGACATACTGCGGTGTCTGAGACTGGGCCTGAGCCAGGCGGGACCGAATAGAAGGACCAGAGTAGGCAGAGTAACGGTCGTCGCCGCCGTCGTCGTAATTGCGCTCAAAGTGTGTGCTGGTCGCGGGCTTGTCCACGATGGGAACGCAGCGAAGCAGGCCAGCGTCGGGAGTGATGGTGACAACCCGGAGACGCTGGTGCGGTTCGACAGTGGTGAGGGTGACCTCCTGGCCGCTGGTTGTCAGCTTTGCTTCATTCAGTGCCTAGGCTAGCGGCTATGGTAGCCTCCCGGTAAGGTATTTGGACAGGACCCGAAACCTGAAAGGTCTTGTGACTCACCCATGCAGCCAACGAGCATGGTACTCGTTCATGAAAGGCTCAAAGCCCTTCTCCTCCAAAAAGGTCTCCCACTTGGACTCGAACGAGTGCATGATACGCGCCAGGGTGCCCTCCATTGTCGGCGGCGGCGGGATAGTCTCCTTGGATCCAGAACGGGCAACACGCTCGGTGAGGAGCTGGTGGAGTTGCGAGACGGACGATGTCGGGAGAGGGTTGAGGACGTTGACGCCACATCCGACAATGACGCGCCACTGGCCGTTCATAAAGTTGGTGTTGACAAGGATGCCGGTGATCTTGGCACGGCCCTTTTTGCCCGAGCCGATCTCGGTGCCAGCAACACCCTCGGCCTCGGCGTAAATGTCATTGGGCCACTTGATACGGACACCGAGGCGTCCGTCGGGGTCGACAGCCTCAGAGATGGCAAGCGCGGCGAGGTACTGGATAAACACGAGCTTGGAGGCCATGTTGGACGGGAGGGTGAGGAGGATGGAGAATTGCAGGCAGCCGGCAGGAGAGAGCCACAAGTTCTGGCCACGACCGCGGCCTGCCATCTGGAAGCTCGCCATGTAGGTGAGCGGGGACGGCAGGTTGTTGAGGAGGATCGGGTTGCGGTCAAGCATGGTCTGTGTGGAGGTAGTAACCTCGGCGTACCACATCAGGTCACCGATCGAAGTGCGCTCGCCCTCCTTGGTTGTCTCGTCCTTGCGCATGATGCCGGAACGACGGCCGTGGCGCTTACGCACAGCGTCAAGCTCGTCCCAGTACGTGTTGAAGTTGAAGAGCGGGGTCCACGACGGCGAGTAAGCCTTGCCCTCGGAGGAGGGAAGGAGCATTGTCTTGGGAATTGCATTGAGGTTGGGCGCTTGCGGGGGCTGGGGCTGATCGCTGAGCGAGAGGTCCTGAACGGTCGGAGGGAACACGGGCGCTGTGCGACGGCGCTTTGCGAGCTCGGCCGCAACGTCAGGGAACGCGTCAACAGTGGTGATGTCAATCTCATCGTTGCCGTCCTTGAGCGTCTTGTAGCCGTTCTGGTGGTCGATAAGCTTGGCCTGGATCTTAGGGTTGTTGAACACCTCGGTAGCAAGGTTGGGGAGGGCGGGGTGCGAGAAGGTGAACAGCGGGCCAGGGTGGGTGGGGTGCAGAAGAACATGGTCGTCCTCGGTTGCGTCGTCGACAGGGAGGCGGAGGCCGAGACCGGTGAGTAGGCCGCGGACCCAGGCGGCACGCTCCTTCTCCGCAGACTGAATCTGCACTTCAGCGGGCTTGACCGCCGACTTTGCGATAGCGTCACGAGCGGGAGGGTCCTCGAGGGGGTACTCGAAGTGAACAGCCGAGAGGAGCGCCTTTCCCTGGCCCTTTGTGACCTGTACAACGGCGACGGATGTCTCGGGGGTGGGGGCGTCCGCGTACTCGGCGAGCACCTGGACCGACGAGTCGGGAGTAGCAGGAAGAACAAAGCTACCACCGCCGTTGTAGTACAGGAGGTCGAGGATGCCGGTGGGGGTCTTGAGCGCTACGGCGCGCGCGCCCGACTCGGAACCATAGTCGAAGCCGGGGAACGTGGGGCCGACACAAGCGCCGGGGAAGAAAGCCTGCGAGTTAGTCTCTTATCGCATCACTTGAACACACCAGGTCACGCTTTCCAGTCACTTCGTTGCCGCCGCCGACGTCGAACTTTACTTCGGCCGAGCCAAAGTATCCGCCGGCGCAGATGCCGAGGTACTTGCCGCCGAGGGCGACAAACTCGGCGATACGCTTTGTGACCTTGCTCTTGACGGACAGCTCGTCAACAAAGGGAAGGTCACGTCCACCGGGGATGACAATGAGAGCGCAGGTGGGCTCCCAGGGCTCGTCAGCGAGGAGGTCAGTGGTGACGGGCTGGACGGTGTAGTTGGGGACGAGGAAGAGACGGAGGGTGAGGAGTGTGTGCGAGAGGGCGAGAGCGGACACGCCGGGGCCAGAGTAGACGAGAACTTGGTGGGCCTGGGGACCGGGGCCGGGCATTGTCGTTGAGAGAGTGAGGGGGTAGAATGTGGCTCTTGGAGAAGGAGAGAAAAAAGGTCGAGGGGTAGGTGCCGATTTTGATTAAAGCGTCAGTGTGTTCGGATCTCACGGTTGGGAGCGCGGGGATAGATTACCGGCTCTAGGATTAACTGGGGCAACAGCCCTGCGCCCCACAATCGGATATCGGCTCTCGGCTCGTCGGATCCGTGCACCTGCAGGCCGGCTGCAGGCGGGCCAGGCGGAAGGGGCGTGGCAGCCATGTGGACTGCATACGTAAGCAACATGCAGGCTGGCCGGCAACCTTCACCCTGTTCTTCCAGGTCAGTCCTGCCACAACACGTCTGTCGCCCGGGTCTTCTCCTGCTACAAAGCCGCGACTCGCCGCGTCCGAGATCAAGAGACCTCGCCTTCCATAATCGTCTGTCCCCCTCTCACCCAATTCCCGTGTGGCTCAACTCACTCACGCTCAAGCATTGCTTTTGCCTCGTTTGGGTGGCCATCCTTGCTTTGAGCCGTTTCCGACTGCCTCAAATAGGGTGAACGACAGCCGGGCGGTGGTGGACTCTACGGCTGTTTCCTGCACCATTATCCAACAGCAAACCTTGCAGCAACAATCCCAACGTCGCTCGGCGGCGTGTCTGTTTTTCCGTTTTAGAATGTGCACATGCGGTCCACTTTTCGATATGGCTCTTCCGGTTCACTGTAACAAGCAATCAGCGGTGGAGAAGATGTATATGAACGTCCCGCCAGAGACCTCGGATGCGTCAAAGACGCGCCCCCCCCCCCCCTGCACCAGACGTCAAACGCGACCGCATCCTCATTGGCCATCAAATGCCCGACAAGCTCCACAGACGCTCCTCCATCAACACCCCGGTCATGTACCTGCCGCCCCACTTCGGCTCCACTCTGTTCCTCTGTTCCTCTCCGAAGCTTCTTTCTGCTCCTTGCGGCTCGCGGTCTCTTGGTATCATGGCTGTGACACGCACGCACCAAGTGCACCATGTGGTGCAGCGATGACTGTGCGATTGTGTCGCTGTGCGAGAGGCTGACGCCGCCCGTTTTCGGTTTCGATGACGCTGCCTGCTGCGGCTGGAACGTTTGCAGATCCGTGTTCAGAGTTTCGAAAAGTCTATCGGGTCGGTCAAGCTGGAATCAGTTCCCAGGCGAGGAGGGCACTGCGTATCGACCAAGCTCGCCACATGACTGCGTGCAGGCCTGTCACGGTACCCTCCGCCTTTGCCTCGGCGTCCCCTCCTTGTCTACCCCCTGCACTTGACCGCGCACAGATGAGTTGACCGTTTCCGCCACAATGCTGTGAATAGCCTTCCGCAAGCTCGCAAGCTTGCCAAGCCAGCAGGGTAATTAACGATGCATGATGATTAGGACTCGGTACTGATGCGCAGCGACTTCTACAATGACTGACGTCTCAACCTCCCTCCGCTCCCAAACTGCGCTCACAAGTCCTATGCACAACTTCTATTCTACAACATGGACAGCACCATACGGTCCAGTCCGTACTGATCCTTGACGACCCTGGTCAGACCGGGCAGGAGGTTTGCAACAACTGCGCCTTGCTCGGCGCCAATCTCCACGGCGAGACGGGGGATGGACGCGTCGAGCTCTGGGCAGGGCGTCAAGATTTGCGGGGCCAGCTTCGCAATGTGGGCGTAGAATGCCACGCCATCCCCGACACCGTCGACTGGGCCGGCCAGCAGTGCGCCGCGGTCCTCGTATTCACGCACCGACCGGGGAAGGTCTGCGTACTCCTCGGCCGGAATGTAAGGCGGGTTGGACGTGATAATGTGAATGGGAGTGTTGTGTATCGCCGCCTTCAACCTATCGACAAAGTCGACGGCGAAAATGTCCGCCTGGATAACGTTTACCCGTGTTGCGTTGCCTTCCAACCGTTGGATATTGTCCCGCGACAAGGCGACGGCATGTGGGTTGTTGTCGACCCCGTATGCTACCCCCATGCGGTCTCCCAGCAGGTGGGAAAGCAGCAGCGGGATACATCCCGACCCGGTGCAGAGGTCAAGAATGTTCAGTTTAGGCACATGCTTGTTCGGCTTTGCTGCTAGAACACGCTGTGCCAAGTCCTGAATGATAAACGCCGTCTCTGGTCGGGGGATGAGCACCGGTGCTCGTGTAAGGAGGGTGAGGTCGCCAAAGTCAGTGTTGCCTGGTGTCAGCTAGGCCAAAGTGGGACACACTCACCAAGAATGTACTGCAAAGGCTCTCCCTCCGCTCGCCGCCGAACCATGTCTTCGAGCGCCTCTTCAATCTCGCCCGAGGGGAGGGATGGAGGGATAGCCTGCTTCATCCATCGCAGTTCGTTGCAGACGTCGACTGCGTCGAGCTCGGGGTTGTGAAGGAGGGTGTCGATAAGGTCATTGCGGTTGCTGAAGCACCGTGTGCTGGTATGGACGGCGAATGTGCGGCTGAGGCTTCTGCCGAGCCCCGTGGCGAGACGCAGTCGCGGCGAGAGAAACATCGGAGTAGAGAGGGGGTATGAGAGATGGAATGGAAAGGAAGGGAGATGGGATGAGAGATGAGAGCGAGACCAGTCCTTTGTGGTGGTGCCAAGAACAGACCGAACAGAGGCCGAGCGTCACAACAGCCGCATCGTTTGTTCCTTTTCTTCTGGTGGCAATGACGCACAACACCCAGATTGGCTGCCCCCCTTGAATTCCAGCTCTCGGACCTCCACCGCACCCCGCTTACAGCAAAGTTACGTAAGTTAGGTAAATAAATAAAACGTGGGTCTATCATGGTAGCCACGCGGAATGAGCGGGATCAAAAGGACAGACCTCCACCCCACCCCGTGCTATCTCAACTTGGCACGACCCTCCATCAATGACGGCACCCAACTCGATCCCACTCGGCCCCATTCTCCCTCGTCCAGATCCACCATCTTGTTAGCCCCATCAACATATCAACCAGCCGTAAGCAAGGCTGAGGCAGTTCGACTTTACAGCCAACTTACCCTGCTTGCCACCCAAGATCCGATCCCCCCCCCCGTGTCGTAAACGACGACGCGCTCGGCATCGTCCCGACTGGGTCCCCCCACCTTCTCTCTTCCATCGTTCACACCCCCCTCTGCCACTAGAACCGCCACACCACCTCTCATGGCATGAGCCGTATGTTCCATATGCAATCATCGTGGCTCACCCCCAGAACTGCTCCAAGACGACAACGGCGCAAGCTCGGGCGCCGCGAGCACGGCCAGCACTGCAAACACGTCCAACTCTAATGGCACAAGCGGCGGGTCGAGCTCGCTATCTATCAGCAAGCCGCGGCAGGGTACGCGGACACGGTCGTCTACTATTGTGCACACCGGCCCGCTGCGGCCGTCAGGCGAGCATGGACCCCCTGCAGTGGACATTACTTTTGGAAGTGGGCACCCTCTCAGTCACGCCGACCGGCGACACAGGAAACATACCATATCCCATCCACATGCCTTTTCTCTCGCACCGAGCCATCTGACGGGAATCCACAGCCAGCTTCAGCTGTCTCTCACACCCAACAGCGGCTCACCATCCCCAGGTCCTCATGATCCAGACGCCCAGCGCAACCGAGGTCACTCGCGCACCAACTCGGCCCCGTCGCCTCCAATGCCCGACATAGTCTCGTTCACCAGCACCCCCGTCGTGCCGCAGGTAAAGTCGCCTCAGCAGGAACACAGCCTACCAGTGTTTTCTGGAGACTCCAACACTGTCCACCTCTCTCTATCAACCTACAACCCCCACCAGCAGAGCATCCCGCCACCGATCGTCGCCGCTCCTTCACTCCTTCCTGCCCCCGCCGCCAACCTCTCCTTTTCCCGCATCCTCGTCTCGTACGCTTCCCTCCCGTGGGGAGTCAAGGCCGGCGACTATCTCGAGCTCCGCCGTCCCCCTCCATCTGCCGTTGTCGGCGGGCGTGGCGGCCTTCCCCCGCCCCCTGAGCGGCTGGACTCTGATGCCCTTGAAGGCGTCAAGCCGAATCGCGGGCGTGACCACTACATCTTCCGTCTTACCGAGGACAATCCGTCGGTGCCCATGAACCAGATCCAGGTGCCAAACACCGTCGCCCAGGCTTTCCGGCTCCAGCACCGTCAGGACGTCCAGGTCTCTCGTGTCCTCGACCCCGAGTCGTGCTTTGTCGACTTTATCGAGCTCCACTTTTCCCAGTACGTTGGCCGCGCCGACATGTGGCGCCTCGGCATGTCGCTTGAGAATACGACTGTGCACGTCGGCGAGAAGATCACACTGGCCGGGGGAGCGGTGCGCGCCGATGTGCAGGCAATCTGGAGGGGACGAAACCGATACGCCTCGGGAATCATCACATCCAAGACCAAGACCATCTTCCGGTCCAAGTCAGCCCAGACGTACATCTTTATCCAGCTGTGCCAGGAGACGTGGGAGTTTGACGAGGACGGAGAGAGGTACTATGAGAAGGTTCTTCACGGTGAGTTGGCGGTTTCCGAGGCTCAACTGACCACAGGCTTCCTGCCCGACCTCTTCACCCGCTGGTCTCGATTAGGTGCAACTCACCTCGTCTCGATTGTCTTCTTTGGACGTGTCTACTACGATGAGGAGGAGGTCGAGTACATGAAGGAGCACGACCTCACAATCGGCTTGACAAAGGACTACAACGGCCGCTTCTGCAAGGACTTTTTCCGCGTAGCGATCGACTTTGAGCGCAAGGCCGACTGGCTCCCGATGCTGGCAAACATCAAGAAACAGTTTGAGCGCAGCGAGCGCGAGGTCCTGCTAGACTTTCACCTCTCGCAGCTCAAGAGCCAGTTCAATACGCCGCCAGAGGACATTCGCATTCTGGGACAGTGGAGCTTTGCGTACGAGGGAAACGTCCTCGAGGCCATCAACCTCGCGCTCAACCCGTTCGATGACCACTATATCGATCGCGACCTGTCGCGTACGGGTCTCTCGCTCACCGTTCTTACACCCGGTACAGGCCACTTTGCGGTTGACAAGAACCTCCTCCGTCTCACCACTGAGCGCATGATTGACCACGGTGTCGGCCTCGACCTCGTGTGCCTCACCAAGATGCCTCTCCACAGCGTCCCTCTATTCAGCTACACTTCAGAGCGTCCAAAGCGCCACGTCGAGGACAGCGCTGTAGGTGCCAAGACCCGCCCCGCCACTCCGGATCCTCTCTACTTTGACCCGAACATGCGCAATGTGGACGACAAGGAGACGATCGAGTGCTTCTCGCTCGCCTTTTGGGTCTACTGCTCGTTCTATTCCAAGACGCACGACAAGCCGTTCCGTGGCGACCGATTCATCCCGCGCTGCAAGATGTACCAGATTCAGATGCTCGGCATTCTGGACCACAACCTCACGACCGTCAGCGTGCCGTTCCTCGAGCCGGAAGACTTTGAGTCGCCAAAGAAAAAGCCGACGACAGATGAGCGCAAGCTTCTCCACGACGAATATGATGACTCCCTGTTCAACGGCACAAAGGTCCTGCCTTCTATCGCGCCGACACCCAGCTCGCCTCATGGTACCCAGCGCAGCAACCTCACTGGGTCTCTCGGGAACAGCTATCAGTCGACGCGGCTGCTCACGTCGAGGATGAAGGAGGACGACCGCCTGAGGTCAAGCAGGAACAGCACCGGTACATCTCCGCGCCCGATTGCATCGCGCAACTCGTTCCACTCGATGCACGAGAACATTGTTGAGGAGGAGTCAATGTCGAACGCGTCGCTTCCAGAGACTGGTCCCCTCCTCGGATCCGGATCAGGCGGTATTCCTGACATGCCTGTCGTGCAGCGCGGCACGCCCCGCGCAGACCCACCTCTGCGCATAGAGCCGCGCACGCCGTCGGTACCGATATTAGACATTACCCCGATGCGCATTTCGTCAATGACCTCGTTGGGTACATCCCCAACACACTCCCTCGCTTCGACCGAGCAGCTCGCGTCGGGAGCTTCGACGCCAAAGATCACCCCCTCGGTGAAGCGCTTAAAGACACAGTCGAGCCGTGGATCGTTTGCAAGTCGGTTTGCCAGCAACTGGCTGTTTGGCTCGCTCGGTGCCCGCTCCCAACCGAGTTTCCCCGCCGCAGCGACCGAAACGGTCGAGCGACAGGACGTGTCTGGTGGTAAAAACAAGAGCAAGCCCGCGTCGCCGGTTGTCCAACAGGTCAGCCTGGCGCCGGTGATGATCCCCTCGCGTGTCCCCAGCGTGCGCTCGATTGGGCCGGCCCCTGCGAAGCAGCGCGGCGATCCGGTCCACGCCGCAGCAGCTGCTCCAAACGCTGGCCTTGCGCCAAAGGCGATCACGCAACCGATGCCCATCATGTCGCGGGGAGGCTCGCGGTTGGACGACAACGAAGAGGTTGCACGCTCGATGCCGCGCTCCCTGCCGCGGTCCGTGCCGCGCTCGTTCCACAACTCGTTCCGCCAGTCGCGCTCAATGGACGACTCGTGGCGCAACAAGACCAATGCCGCGTTCGGTCGCACGACTCAACACACTACGGTGAACCCGTGCAACCCGAAGGAGACTATCCTGGACCAGACGGCCGAAGGCGGCCACCAGCGCCGCTGGCAGCATGTGCGGCCGCGACTAAAGGAAGGCAAGGAGCATGTGGTCAAGTGGCGCAGCTTGTGTGCCCCGGCATGTCTCCCACTCACTACCGACTTTATGCCGACGCCCGACGAGATTGCGACATTCTACGAGGCCCACAGTTACGACATTGCATGCTTCCCGGACCAAGTGTCTTTCCTGATCCGCCCTGACGCAGCGCAGCTCAACCTCCCCCTCGCGGTCATGCGCGAGATGGCGAGTCAGCGCCTGTCGCAAAACTTTCAATTCATCGTCCTGCCGCACAACACTATAGCAAAGGACGACGAGTCGGGGACTCCAACGCATACACTCAAGAACCTGCTGCTTGGAGACTCTACGAGCGCGGGGCTCAAGGTCGGCGGCGCGAGCGAGGTCCTAAAGGACGCGAGCGGCGCCATCTACCTCTCATGGAGCAACCACCTCCACCGCCTCACGTTTGACCCGCAAAAGCAGAGCGTCACCGTGCAGCGCTTTGTCCGCAAGATCAAGCACTCGACGGCGCCGCAGGCGTACAAGTGCCTCGTGTGGCCGTACCAGCATGACGGGTTCCAGGAGGCGACAGCCATGTTCAAGTACCCGAACATTGACGCCAAGCTCAACTTTAACTATCTCGACCGGTTGATTGCTGGCGAAGAGGACAAGCTGCAGTCCAACCTGCGCTTCTGGCGTACTCGCTACCTGCTCATCCCTGGACGCGACTTGACCCCGCAGCAGATTGCGACGCTGATGCCGAAGCGTACGACGAGCGAAGAGTACAATCTCTCCGAGGTCCTCATCACCGGCGCGATGAAGGTGCTCGAGACCCTCGCAAAGAGCCAGTGGAAGCGGCCAGACGAGCCCGCGCGCACCCTTCGCCTACTCGCGACGACATTTGACCCCTCGGCGTGTGTGCTCGACGACGGCCTAATGTCCGAGCTCGAGCGCCTCACGAGCGGCAAGGAACGGATAGAGACCGGCCACACGCTCGAGGGCATGACGCTCCAGACACTGGCCGACATGATGAACAAGCCGAACAACGGTCTGATCATCCGTGACCGCTGGTGGGGATGTGAGTTGGAGAGTCAATTTCCAAAGCTGACTGGCAGTCATCATTCACGAGGACTCGTTCACCGGCGAGCAGTTTGTGGAGTGGCTGAAGATGTCGTTTGCCGATGTCGAGACGCGCGACCAGGCGGTCGAGTGGGGCCAGTCCCTCCTCGAAAAGGGTCTCATCGGTGCGTGCTTGTGGACACTCGTAGCTGACGTCAGAACACGTTACGGGTAAGCACGGCTTCCACGACACGGTCTTTTTCTACCGCCTGCGCGCGCAGTACGACGAGAGCAAGAAGAATGAGCCGCCGAAGAAGACGGGCTGGTTTGGCAAGAGCTCGGGCCGGAACCCAGTGATTGAGCAGCACCACGAGCTGGGCACGTCGCCCGGGCGCAACCTCCCTCTCAAGCTCACGGACAAGCCGCCCAAGAAGCGCAAGATCAAGATGAGCCAGAGTATTATTCTCGACCTCGACCCGGGACGCAAGAGCGACCGCGCCGAGGTGGCCATTCTCCATTCGGACATTGTCCACAACACGAAGAATGCGTAGGTTGACGCGCTGCTCCTCAACTGACCACAGCTTTCACTTTGAGCTCAACTGGCTCGGTGTCACTGCGGGCCTGCTGGACGAGATGCGCGCAAAGTGCTCGACGCTCGCGGAGCGATACGGCCTGCGCTTCATCGAGGCACCAGTGGAGCAGATCAAGGACGTTGGTCTCAAGTGCGCATACCGCGCACCTATCCAGATCCGGCTCGCGCTCGCGCCGCCGATGATTCCCGACCTGCACCTGCGTCTCGCCGACTCGACCGGTTCCGGCCAGTTTACCCATTTCTTCGAGTACGCGATCCTGACGCGCAAGTTTGACTTTGTCCTGGATGTCGAGGCGACGGACCGGTACCCGGACACGATCGAGGTCGAGTACACGTACCGGCAGAAGGCCCGCTTCGAGTACTCGCAGTTTATACACAAGAGCGGCCTCGCGCTGGTGCAGTGCGTCGGCCGCGAGGCGGGCTTCCTGTGGTGCGACAACCGGCCGTTCATCTCGGCGCCGACGCGCGGACGCCAGCAGAGCATGGAGTCGTACTCGGGCAACGCGTCGCCGATGAGCCAGCGCCTCGAGCAGGCGCAAAAGCTCCGCGCGCAGCTCGAAGAGTTCTGCTCAGACCCCAAGGCTCTCCAGCAGTTTTACGCCGAAATGACGCCAAGCCCGGTGTACGCAAACCTGTCCGTGTCGCCCGAGGACGCGATGTGGGCCGGCGGCTCGATGGACGACTAGGGAAACGTCTTGGGCAGCTTCTTTGTGCAATACCAGTAAATCGCATGACTGCATGTATTCTATGTGTACAGGTGGGAGACGATGGCAGGGGTAGGTGCCGGGGCGAGGCGGTCACGTCCTACGTCCGCGGGCTGTCGCTGTCGTCACGGCGCGGCGCAGGCGACCTGTCGCGCGTGGACGAGTACCGCCTCTCCTTGTGCCTCGGCGGCGAGCGCGAGCGGGACCGCGTGTGGTTTGTTCTGCGCCTGGGGCGCGAGTCGGTCGAGCTCGGCGAGTCGCGCCGGCGCCGGCGCGCCGCGCCGTCCGAGTCCGAGTCGGAATCAGACGAGTCGGACAGGTCCGACTCGGAGCTCGACTCTTCCGAGGACGAGTACCTGCGTGTCAGTGCCTCGCGCTGGGGTGCTGTCGCTTCCGGAGAGCGGTCGCGATGGGGGGGGGGGGGGACCTTACCGTTTGCGCTCCCTCGCCTTGCCCTTGCTCTTGCTGCTGCTGCTGCCCTTTCCCGCGCGCTCGCGCTCCTCGGCCTTTGCGCGCAGGATGCGGTCCGCGAGGCCGTCGCGCGCCTTGAACTCGTCCGGCACCTCGACCGACGGCCGGTCGCGGATCGCGCCGCCGACGCCCTTGGCCGCCGCGAGCTCCTTGGTCCGGCTCGGCCGCGCAGTGTACGGCCGCGCGTTCTTGCACTCGTACGTCGCGTGCCCGAGCTTGAGGCACTTCTGCGTCTGTCAGTGTACGGCAGGTGGGGGGGGCGTACCTGGCAGCGCGTGTTGGCGGACGTCTTGGTCTGCAGCTGCTTGGGCAGGTTGGGGCGATACATTGTCGCGGGGGTGGTGTGGGTCGGTCCGGAGGAGGAGACGCGGGATGCGGTGGATGATGCAGAGCGTTGGTTGTTGTGGTTGGCGCTGTTGGTAGCGCCGCTGGGAAGGTGGAGTTGCAAGTTGGTACCACCAGCCCGGGTCAGGTGGCAACACACACACACACTCACAATTTGATCCCGCTCACACTGGCTGTGCTAGTGGGCGGAGGAGGCGTGTGGCGGCCTTCTGGTGCGTCAGAGTTGGAGACGCTGCATCACAGAGTCCAATAAGCTTCTCGTGCCCGGGGTACGCCGCGACGGGCGAGGTGGTCCTGGTGTCGCCGTCCGTCTTTTCTGGGAGAGAGTCTGTAGGTTTCGTGGTACATCCGTACGGGGTTTGGCTGTGGCGACGACACCTGGCGACGCGCAGATGTCGATTACTGGTGGGCACCTGGTACCTCCCTGGGTCTTCCGGAGCCTCTAGTAAGTCGCGGGGCCTCGTGACTGTTGTTTGGTGGTGCAAGCACAAAGCTAGCACGAAGGGAGCTGTGTTCTGGACGCGACTCTGGGGTAGCGTGGCAACTGATATGTGTTGCTTTCTCCCATTGTAATGGAACTGCCGTAGTGCCCGAGTGCTCCCCAGGCCCATGCATACGAAACAAACAAGCAAGCACCGTGGAACGCACTAGAGGCTTCCAGAGGATGGAGTCCTACATATCATACGACTGCCAGCTCTTTGGAGGACCCGCAATAAAATAAAATAAAAAAAGAACAGAAAAACTCGCAAAAAATGCATCGAAAAAGATGATAAACGTCTCCCCACAAACAGAAAAAGAGAAGCTTCCCAACGGAGAATCGAACTCCGATCTCCCGCGATCAACGCAAAGATTATTGCCTTGACAAGCGAGCATACTAACCGTTATACGATTGAGAATACTTTTTTCAGCTTATATTTGGCCGGCCCGCGCGGGGTATATAAAGCGGTGGCTCAGAGTGCACCATGTTAACGCTGTCTCCAGTGCTGTCTCCAGTGGCGCGCAACGCGTCCAAGGTGCCGAGTGCGAGCGTGCGAGTGCATGGGGACTGCCGCAGCCAAGCGGACGGACCACGGGACAGTGGCGAAAATGCATGCAGCCTAGCTAGCACTTGTGGGCGGGGCGGGGTGGCAAAATGCATGCATGGGAAAGGGGGCGTGACTACTGGCGATGAAAATACGGCTGTTGTGAGGGAACCACCGTCCTGCCAGATCACGGCCAGATCACACCCAGATCACACGGGCAGATTGGCCAGATTGGCCAGATTGATCCCCCCTTGGTCCTGGCTGGTCCTTCTAGCCTCAGCCTCTGTGCTCTGCGGTGGTGGTGTTTGCGCCACCGGGTGGCGTCAAGTGACTGACACAAGGCACCACGACCAGCACACGAGCAGACCCAGCCTGGCTTGAGGGGCGGACACCAACGGCCGAGGTGTGGACACTCGCTCGGGTGGCGAGAGCACGACGTGGCGCACCCCGCCTGTCAGCCAGCTGCCAGCCAGCTGCCAGCCAGCTGCCAGCCAGCTGCCCAGCCTGCCTGGCCTGCCTCCCTTCCACCAACCACTGCCACGGCACCGGCACTCGGAAATTGAACATGGTCTGTGCAGGGATTTAGAGAGTTGCGGCTGGACTGGGCCCTGCTGCTGCTGCTGCTGCTGCTGCTGCTGTTATGAAGAGAACGCGTTACTCTCAAGTGTCTAGTGCGGTGCAGCGCGAGAGAGCGAGTGAGTGAGTGCACTGGTAGAGAGAGACAGGGGGTGCGTGACTTTGGACAGAGCTCAAACAACACGACCGACTGGAACTGACTGGACGACGGCGGCAAAAAACACTCCAGTCCAATCACCGACAAAGGCACAGGAGCAGAGGATCGCCCATCAGCCACATTAAAGTGAGGGGATCAGAAAACATTGATATGCGGTGGCCACGGGACCAGATAGAGAGAGAGAGTCCCTGAGGAGAGAGGGAGAGGGCGCACGACCAGTCAACAAAGACAAAAAAAGGTCCCAGCGAATTAGGGGTCTCTGATGGCAATGGCATCATTGCACCTCCACCTCCCGCCGCGCCGCCCTCTTTCCCCTCCACCCGGGACGATCATACTAAACTGACAAAGGATTTCTTGCCCATCCTTCTCATGCTCCCAAGACCATTTTTACCGCGTGCACATCCAACAGCACCACCTACAGAGTTCATACTCTGCAGACACGTTACTGAGATGTATAGCGACATGCACAGAAAAAACGGTGCATGCAGCTGCTCTGTAGCGCGAGCATACGCGCCACAGGTCACCCGCAATGTACTTCCTCCGGACGCAATGTCAGCGAGAGCCACAGTTTCCATCTTTACCTGCCGCCGGCGCCACCTAGACGTGCCTCGACACCACCCACGACCTCCCCCGGGGTGGATGGGTCGCTCCGAGGGATAATCGGACCCCTTCTGAGGGTTGGCTCCGCCCCCCTCGGGCGGTACAGCATGCCTAGCCCCAGGCTGTGCACTATCCATCCGCGCGAGCTCTTCTTGTGCCACATCCAGGCTGCTGCCTCTCGTGCCGCCCCATGTACGCGCGCGCTCGCACTAATGCACGCCCGATTGAAAGCCATATGCATCACCCTCAGCACCTACTGCCACCCACGCCCATACCGCTATCACACCACTGGCACGGTGGGCTCGAGAGTACACACGTGGACGAGCCGTCGACCGATGGCCTTGACGAACAATTGGGACCACGGTTCTGCTGAATCCTCTGGCGAGAGAGCTTGTTTTGGACAGAGTGCATGGTCGGAACAGATCACAGACATCCGACTAGCACCTCCCCCCGTGCTAGCTTCGGACCGGGGGTCCAAGGGGGGCAAGACCATGGGCGGAAGACACGGGGCATGGGAGGGGGGCATGGAGGCTGGCTCGGCGAAGACGAAGACTTCGTAAACGCCGGCCAGATCACGTGACCTAGCTCTTTTAAGTGATACCTCTGCCAGTTTTTATGTTACGCATGCATGAGAACTGATCCACGATAGCGACGAGTCTTGTGCATGCATGCATGCAAGTTGCAGAGCTCTATGATTCCTGATGCGTGGAGGAGAAAAGAAAACGAACGGTGGCCAAAAGGTGACGCGGCAACAAACAGAGCCCAAAACCCAGACGGGCGACGCTACACAAATACCCAGCCCCCCACCAACTCATCTCTCTCTCTTCCCCACCTCATACTTGCTTTCAGACACTTGCCCCCATCCACCTTCCAACAGTGAGTACAGCACCTCTGACGGCCTCCAAACCCCTCCAGGTGGCCCCCCGAGTGTATCCACCCACCCCGCGGCGAATTTGTGCTGACATTGCGCCTCCCTGTCCCGCCGCCATCGCCGAACCTCCGTGACACACCTTGTCTCTCCCCGTGCACTTGCTTCTTGACTTGTCGCCGCCAGACCAACCCCCAACCTCAACACATACTATTATCACAATGGTCTCCACCGCTGCTCCCAAGAAGGCCGCCGCCCCCAAGAAGGCTGCTACCCACCCCACCTTCCTCGCCATGATCCAGGTAAGTGTTCCGTGCCCACGCCACCCGAGTGTGGAATCCGAGTCATCGCATCCCGCCCGTCTTCGCGCTGCACCCGACCCGGATCGCTCGCACCGAGATGAAACGTGCATGCTCGGACGACGACTGTGGTGGATGCATGTCCGAGGAACGTCGACGACGTCGTCGGTGCTGCCGTTGGTGCCGCTGGCCCACCAAGCAGTAGCGTCCCACGTCCGCGTGACCTTGCCGCGGGGTGACTGGATTTGACCCGACGTCCGATCACCGCAGTGTTATACCGCGGTGGTGCTGGATCCACTCCACCACCGGATGCATGCATGCATGCATCCATCGCACCAGCGACATGCATACCGCATCACCTTTCCACTTTCGGCTATTGCGCGCCTAATACTCACACCACCCAGGAGGCTATCAAGGCTCACCCCGAGAGCGCCCGTGCCGGCGTTTCGCGTCCCGCCATCAAGAAGTGAGTCCCCCCCATCCGGTCAACACTAACCCCTTCAGGTGGATCGCTACCACCTACAAGGTCGACTTTTCTTCCGCCTCCAACGTCAACAACCTCAGCAACGCCATCAAGCGCGGCTCTGAGACTGCCGTCCTCGTCCTCCCCAAGGGCATCTCTGGCTGCGTCAAGCTCGCCCCCAAGGCCAAGGCCGCCGGCAAGGAGAACGCTCCTCCCAAGAAGGCCGCCCCCAAGAAGGCCCCCGCTGCCAAGAAGACTGCCACCAAGAAGGCCGCCCCCAAGAAGGCTGCCGGCGACAAGAAGAAGGCCCCCGCCAAGAAGGCCGCCGCCGGTGACAAGAAGAAGCCTGCTGGTGAGTTACATAAGCAGTAAAGTTTACTAACGTCCAGCCAAGAAGGCTGCCACCAAGGCCGCCCCCAAGAAGGCCGCTGCTCCCAAGAAGAAGGCCGCCGCCGCCGCCAAGTAAGCGTCTCCCCGCGAACACTAGCCCGGATGCGAGGTCGATTTTATAGTATCAGTATCCTCTCCGCGCCCCCCCTTCTTCTTCGTGTTACCCCTTTTTTTCGTTTTCGATAGTTTCCTTACGATGCCACGGCCCCCGCTGATGGCCCACATGATCTTTGTCACTTGTTATGCAGTGTTGCAGTTGCCGCGGCGATGTGTACCGTCTGAGAACGGTGCTGTAGATCTCGGTGCGGGACCGGAAACAGGCGATGGATGACGCCTGCGGACTGCCACCGTCGACCGGTTCTGAGCCAAAATGCCACCATTCGCCACATTCAATAGTCTATTTGCGCCCCCCCGGTTGTGCATGTTTGTGGCACTGGGTCGGAATACGCCGACACAGCCACGTTGCCAATCTTCCAGCCTCCCGACCTTCGTCGCCGCTCTAGGCCGCAACCGGCAATGCATGCAGCGACCCCCAGAGACCGTGCAGACGAGCAAAAAGGATAAACCACCTACGGGGATCGAACCCGCGATCTTGCCCTCGGGAACCTCGCATCGAGACACCATAGGAAAGGCACGCCGTACCACTTGGCCAAGGCGGCACACACGGTGCTCCAGCACATGAGCCAGTTTGAACACTGGATGCTATCTAGGAGGTGGTTGACGATTCCATGATCTGCTTGGTGGTAAAGACCTAGTCGTCCAGCGGAGCTCCCTCCGTCGACAGGAAGCCGCTCCTTGCGAAACGCAATTGCCGAGCAGCAGGCGGAGAGTGTCGAGCTCGGTCTCGACCTTGTTGGCGCCGATGGGGAAGACACGGATGGTTGTGTGTCCCACAATCGGACGCGGGGTCTCGAGCCAACGCGACCACTCGAACGAGTAGGCGTGGCGGCGCAGCATGTTGTAGTTCTGGATGTCAGCCATGCTCACCAGACAGCGGGGTAGTTGTACTTGCGGCCGGCGTGAACGCATGCGGGGAAATGGGGAACTCCTGCTGCGCCTGGTCGAGCAAGGGCAGGGAGTTGACCAGGCGGACGGCGTCGCCAAGGAGGCGGGGCTGCGTGCGGAAGAAGGCCGCCGAGATCTGGACGGTGCGGTTCCGCTGCTCCTGCTCTTCAAGGTGACCGATGACAGGTTGGAACCTGTTGATCAGGCCCTGCGAGATGCTCTCGCCTGTGAACATGTAAGCATACGATACCCAGAGAGCGTGGACTCACAGAAGCGCGAGGGGATGAGCGGCAGGAGGTGAGAACCGCGGCCGAAGGGGCCCTGCGAGGCCAAGCAGCTCCGGGGCTCGTCGTACAGGCGCCTCCAGGCTGCGGCGGCGTCGCGGTCGACAGGCTGCAGCTTGGACCGGGGCTGCGAGGCCGTGAGGTAGCGCGGCAGCTTTGGCGCGCGGTCGACGGGGTTCACGTGTAAGTGAGCCGCAGAGGTGACGCGGCAGAGGGCTAGGAGCGTCGTCTCCATGTCGGCCAGCACAGCCGGCGGCACCTGCGAAAGGGACGAGGAGCCAAAGTCGAGGGCGCACCGGCCGCCCAAGACATCCCCCAACGTGACCGCGTCTGGCGCCAGATGCTGGGAATGACTGGCCCAGGCCTCATCAGGGAGGACCAGTAAGTGAGATGAAGGCGTGGGAGCTTGCTACGCTCCATCGCACATGGCGGGTCTCGAGGCAGGAAATGCCACTTTGTTGCTTGGCAGGGATGGTGAGCCAGGCACAGGCCCTCGCGACCCCCCCCTCCGGCGCTCGTGACCGGCGCTCGCGTCCATCGTGAGGAGGACAGACACGGCTGGATAGTGATTCACCTCCCCCGAAGGGCACATCCTTCGGAATGGAAGCGCGGCTTGCGTAGAGCACCACGCTCCCGCCCGCTGTGTCACAGACAATAACAACAATGGCGGCACCATCTCGGTCTTGCGCTGGCGCATCTGGCCGTGTCAGTGGAAAGTGAGTAGGGAATCGGCCTAGCGTGTCTGGATCCGGTGGAGCGCGGTCTGGATCGCGGTAGAAGGTTCTGATGATCTGGAACAGGCAGTGTGGATGCAGGCTGAACTCACTGCTGGTGAACAGCCAGGCGGAAGTCACGCGACGTGAAAGTGGCGGTGACACCTTCTCCGTCCTCCTCCTCCCACAATTCGTTGACCATCTGCTGTCGCCGTCCACCACCCTCCTGAACGCTCCTCATACGCACTGCACCATGTGCGCTACCCGTGACCGTATACTGTGCGCTACCCGTGACCGTATACTGTGCGCTACCCGTGACCGTATACTGTGCATTGATCATATCCACTAACAGCAAAACTAAGGCTTGTTCTTCGCGCGGAGCTGGTTGACGATGAGGTTCTTGTACTCCTTGACATCGCCCTTGAACTTTGAAAGCGTACCCTCGGCACAAACCCAGAGCTGATCGGCTGTGGCATTAATGAAGCGCTCGTCGTGTGAGATCAAGATAACGCCTCCCTTAAAGTTCTTGACTGCCTCGGCGAGACCGTCGAGACCCTCGGCGTCGAGATGGTTAGTAGGCTCGTCGAGGAGGAGAATGTGGGGCGCCTGGAGCGAGAGCACGGCAAAGGCGACACGCGACTTTTGACCTCCGGAGAGGGTGCCGATGCGCTGGAGACCAGTCAGACCGGTGATACCAAACTGGCCGAGGTGAGAGCGGTACTCCTGCTCGGTCTTGCCGGGGTGGGTCTTCTGGAGGAACTGGACCGAAGTCATGGAGAGGTCGAGCTGGTCGACGTGGTGCTGGGTAAAGTAGGCGACGCGGACACGCGAGTTGATGGTCGCGGAACCCTTGATGGGCTGGATCACACCGGTGAGCAGCTTGATAAGAGTCGACTTTCCGGCACCGTTGGGACCAATAATGGCCATGCGCGAATCGAGACCGACATCGACGTTGACGCCCTGGAGGATGAGCTTGTCGGGGGTGTAGCCGAACGACACCTCGTCGAGCTGGAGGATAGGAGGCGAAATCTTCTCGGGATCCGGGAACTTGAAGCGCTCGGCCTGGTCCTCCTCCTCGGGGGGCTCGAGGTCGGGGAGCTTTTCGAGAATCTTGATACGCGACTGGGCCTGCTGGGCACGGTTGGCGTTGTAGCGCCAGCGGTCAATGTACGCCTGGAGGTGCTGGCGGTACGCGAGCTGGGCCTCGTACTCCTTGCGCTGCGCGAGGGCACGCTCCTGCTTGGTGGCGTAAAAGTTGGTAAAGTTGCCCTTGTAGTAGTCGAGGCGCTGCGAGTGCTGGTGGACAATGTCGGTGGCGACGGCGTCGAGGAACGCACGGTCGTGCGAGACGACGAGAATGGTTCCGGGCCAGCTCTGGAGGTAGTCTTCGAGCCATGCGATGGCGTTCAGGTCCAGCATGTTCGACGGCTCGTCGAGCATGAGAAGGTCGGGCCTGACAAAGAGGGCACGGGCGAGCGCGAGACGCATACGCCAACCACCAGAGAACGCGCGGGTAGGCTTGTGCTGGTCCTCCTCCGAGAAACCAAGACCGGCGAGGAGCGCACCGGCACGGGCGGGGCCGGTCTCGGCCTCCATGGCGATGAGGTTCTGCTGGATCTCGCCAAGACGGACCTGCAGGTCGTCCTTTTCGCGCTGGTGCTCGAGCTTGACGCCCTCGGGTGTCTCGGCCGGGAGAGGCTTGTCCATCTCCTCGAGCTTGGCGTTAATGTCCTGTTCGTCGGTAATGAGCTTGTGGCGCCAGACGTCGGCCTTGAGAACCGAGTTGATGGCTGTGGTGTCGTCGCCGATAATCTCCTGCTCGACGTAGAGAACCGWAATGTSTSTCGGGATGGGGACCTCACGGAGGGCAATGTGACGAAGGAGGGTCGACTTACCCACACCGTTACGACCAATGAGACCGTAACGACGGCCGTAGGCCATGGTGAGGGTACCGCCCGAGAGAATACGGTTGGAGGCGAACGAGACGTCGATGTTGGTGAGGTGAATGTCCTTGGACTTGCCCTTGGCGGCGCCAGAGAGGTCGAGGGGGTTGACCTTCATGAACATCTCCTCGTAGCTCTGCTGCTTCTTCTGCATCTCCATGAGCTTGGAGCCCTCGTAGAGGGAGCGACGCGAGCGCTTCTCGAGCTTGGCCTTGAGCTTGGCCTCGGCCTTGGCGAGCTTTGCAAGGTCGACACGCGACGCCTGCGACTTGTTGACACTGTCGAGGTCGACGGTACCGGACATGGCAATGGTCGCAGACATTTGCTGCGAGCGCATCTGGACCGACTTGTCGAGCTTGGTCGCGGCGGTGGTGCGGCGGACACGCTTGGACGACTGCGACTCGAGGTACTCGACGAGGCGGTTCATGCTGCGGTCAGCGGGCACTAGAGTGCTACCCACAAGTCGTCGAGCTTGGTGTTGGTGCTGCTCGAGGGGCCGACCTGGAGCATTCCGCGGGTCATCTCCACAATGTCATCGACCTCCTCGTCCTCGTCGTCGACGAGGCCGACAATGTACTCGACGACGATCGAGTCCGTTCCCGGGAACGTCTTGCGCTGCTGTCAGCTATGCCCTTGGTTTTTGAGCGTACGATATCCTGCGCGATAGAGGCCATTTCGGGGTATGCTGCAATCTCAACAGAATGCGGACAGTTGGAAAGCACTTTTGCGCTTGTTCTCCACCTCACTGCCTGGAGTCGTGAACGGCACCAAAGCCACGTGGCAATCTCGACTTTTCTTGGCCGCACTGATCGTCAGTGTCTGCCAAAGAAAGAAATCGGAGTCGAGAGACAGAGATGTCATTGACACCTCTCCAAAACAATCTCTCTCTCAGCATCTGCATGCTCACTCGCCTCTCAAGAAGAGCAGTAAGCGTATCACCGGCGTCGACCCTTCGCGTATCCCCCCGCCCCTCCCTCCGTTTCCCTCCCTTCTCCCCCTTCACCACCACCTCCACTCTCAACATGTCCGCGGTCCAGGCCAGGATCGAGGAGCTCCAGGCCAAGATCAAGGCCCTCAAGGTCGCAAAGCAGGATGCGTCCGCCGAGGTCGAGGAGATGAAGACCCTCAAGGCCCAGCAGGCCAAGGACAAGAAGGACGCTCCCGCCGGCTTCCAGCTCAAGGTCCCCAAGGGCACCATCGACCACAAGCCCGCCGCTGCTCTTCTCCGCAAGCACATCTTCTCGACTCTTGAGGGCATCTTTGCCAAGCACGGCGGTGAGACCATCGACACCCCCGTCTTTGAGCTTAGGGACATTCTTGCCGGCAAGTACGGAGAGGACTCGAAGCTCATCTACGACCTCCAGGACCAGGGCGGTGAGCTCTGCTCGCTCCGCTACGACCTTACCGTCCCCTTTGCCCGCTACGTCGCCATGAACGGTATCACCTCGATGAAGCGCTACCACATTGCCAAGGTCTACCGTCGCGACCAGCCCGTCATGTCCAAGGGCCGCATGCGCGAGTTCTACCAGTGCGACTTTGACATTGCCGGCACCTACGACGCCATGGTCCCCGACGCCGAGATTCTCCTCATCCTCTGCGAGGCCCTCGAGGGTCTCCAGATCGGCGACTTTACCGTCAAGCTCAACCACCGCAAGATTCTTGACGGTATCTTTGAGCTCGCCGGTGTCCCTGCCGACAAGACCCGCGCCATCTCGTCCGCCGTTGACAAGCTCGACAAGATGCCCTGGGCTGATGTCAAGAAGGAGATGACCGTCGAGAAGGGTCTCGACCCTGCTGTTGCCGACCGCATCGGCAAGTACGTTGGTCTCAAGGGTAAGAAGTCGAGCGCAGGTGCCCCGCTAATACCAGGCAACGGCCGTGAGGTCCTCAACAAGCTCCAGGCTGACGAGGAGCTCATGGCCATCCAGTCGGCCAAGGAGGGTCTCGCCGACATGGCCATCCTCTTCGACTACCTCGAGCACGCGTACGGTATCCTTGACCGCATGTCGTTTGACATGTCGCTCGCCCGTGGTCTCGACTACTACACTGGTATTATCTACGAGGCCGTCACCGACGGCTCTGCCCCTCCTCCCGCTGCTGCTGGCGCCGCTGCTGCCGCCCCCGCCGACCCCAAGGCCAAGGGCAAGAAGGCCGCCAAGGGAACCGTCAACGAGGACGGCGTCGACGAGAGCACTGTTGGCGTCGGCTCGATCGCCGCTGGTGGTCGTTACGACAACCTTGTCAACATGTTCGCCGAGGCCGCTGGCTCGAAGCGCGACAAGGTCCCCTGTGTCGGTATCTCGATCGGTGTCGAGCGTGTCTACGCCATTCTCGAGCAGCGCAGGCGCGCCGAGGCCGCCAAGCCCCGCTCCAAGCAGACCGACGTCTACATCATGGCTCTCGGCGGTGGCCTCCTTCCCGAGCGCATGAAGTTTGCCAAGCAGCTCTGGGATGCTGGCATTAGGGTGAGTTGCCTGCCCCAGGTGTGTGCTGACAGCAGGCCGAGTTCATGTACAAGGCCAAGCCCAAGGCCCCCGCCCAGTGGGCCCAGGCCGACAACGACCAGGTCCGCTACGTCGCCATCCTCGCCCCCGCCGAGCTCGAGAAGGGCATCGTCCGTATCAAGGAGCAGGGTGTCCAGCGTGAGGCCGGCCAGGACAACGGCGAGGAGGTCGCCCTCGACAAGATCGTCGAGTACCTCAAGGCCCGTCTGGCTTAATATTAGTAAAACGAGGCGTAGCATGCATGTCGATGGTAGATCTATGATGCACACCGGGTAATTATGCTCATTATGCGGCGGCGTTACTAGTGGTACAACCGTGTCCGCTCGGCCTCCTCGACGTCGTACTCGTCGTCCGTCTCTTCATCCTCATCCTCATCCTCATCCTCGCTCTCGTCCTCGGTGCTTCCCTCGTCGTACTCTGGCACAATGTCGCGGCGCGGCGGCGCGGTCACCGCCGCGTGGTGCACGCTCTCGTCGTCGCTCTCCGTTTCCTCCTCGCTCTCGTCCGAGTTGAGAAAGTCGTCGAGGTCGCGGAACTTTGCACGCGACGTGTGGGGGAGCGAGCCTGCTGGCGACGAGCCCATGGGTGTCGCGCTCGCGGAGGCCCTTGCTGAGCTTGCCACCTGGGGCGGGATCGCGGTCGGCGGCGCAGAGTAGATGGCCTGGATGGGCGCCGGGTTCTCGACACGCACGGGCTGGGGTCAGCGCGGGCATCTCGGTACTGGCGCTTACCTCTGACTCGCGAAGCGACGAGTCGGTCGGGTCCTCGGTCCAGCTCGGGAGCGCGTGGTACCAGCCGAGTTTGTGTTGGGAGACGCGGGACATGGTACCGACCTCGAGGAGGTTTTCTGCCGTCAGTTCTAATCCGATCCATCAACTCACCCTCGCGCGGGGGCTTGGAGGCCACCTCGCGGCGGCCGAGGACAATGACCTTGACCTGCTCACGGCGGAGCGTGACTCCGCCGGCGTCCTCCTCGTCGTTCTCGTCCGCATTGCCGAGGCTCTTCTCCTCGCGCACGCCGCGGAGAAGGGCGTGCAGGAAGCGCGCGCGGTCACGGACATCGTAGTCGGGGTCGTACCTCGCCAGCGTAAAGAGGTACTGCGATAGCGCGTTGAGCTTTGCGGCGCCAGGGCACAGGACAAGCAGCTTTGTCGCCAGAGTAAGAATCTGCAGCTTGGCGGGCGCACCCTCCGTCACAAAGCTCTTGACACCCTTGCGGAGCACATCAGGCACCCATGGGGCCGCGCCGTCCCACTTCTGGCCGAGGGTGGTGTCTGGCCCGTCATCGGCGGCAAACTGGCCCACAAGCCAGAAGACGCTCGCACGTGCGCTCGAGTTGGAGATACTGTCGAGCTGGCGGGCCAGTCGCGCAACAAGCAGCTGCGGGCTCGAGAGAGACACGCTCTCAAGGATCACGCTCTTGAGGACGAGCACCGACTGTGCCACGAGGAAGCCTGGGGTCAGTTCGGACGAGAGACAAAACTCACTCCTCGAGCTCTTCAGCAGACGCATCAGGCTGCGCAGGCCAGTGTCTGCCACGGAAGGCTGGGTGCGCACGCAGTGGCCGATCGCCTTGACAGACTCCTCCGCGACGGCGTCGTCGGGAAAGTTGACATAGTGTTTAAACTCGCGGATTGAGACCGCAGCGTTGTCAGCAGACACCAGCGTAACAAGCGCCTTGAGTTTGGACAGCTTGACGGGCGCGGGGTCGGCCGCGTGCAGGAAGAAGCGCGCGTGGTGCTTGGCAAACAGCCACTACCGTCAGCTCAGGCCTCGACGTTCCAAGTTACCCACCGGACGTTCCTCGGCCATCGAGCCAATAACCTCCCAGGCAAGAGTAGCAATCTCTGTGGATCCGTCACCTTCAGTGCCTGCACTTCCCGCGAGGCGGAGCAGCGGGGCAACCATGAGCTCCTGTCCGACGGCCTTGTGACCCGCCGGCGCCAGGTTATAGTACATCTTGGCAGCGGCGAGGATAACAGCCGAGTTGCGGGATTGGAGAAGCGGCTTGGCGTGGTCGAGAAGCATGGCGAGGTCGACGTCAAGGCCCTCAAAGTCGTCCTCGTCCTCGTCCTTGCCGTTCTCGGCTGGCGGAGGGACGCTGCCCGCCGTGTCGGGCTTGTCCAGCATCTTGCGGGCGTACCGGGTGAGCACCTCGAGGGCAACAAGCTGTCCCCACTCGTCTGCATCGCCGAGCTGACGGCAAATGTGACGGTAGTAGGGGTGAAGGAGGTCGAGCTTGTCCGGGCAGATTTCCGAGAACGCGGTCAGTGTCGGGCCGAGCGTCAAAGGAGACTGCGAGCCAAGGAGCGTGCGGAGCAGCGGGATGAGCTCGGGCAGCGAGCCAGAGTCCATGCTGATGTTAGCGTGTTGTGAGGCTTCCAACCCACTCATAGACCTTTGCAAGTCCGCCAGCAACCGTCTTGCGAACATAAGGGTTGCGGTCGTTGACGAGCTTCTTCAGGCCGAGCATGACAATGCCTGCTGTCAGCGAGACTAGCACCACAGCACTCACCCTGGATAATAGGAACACGGATAGAGGTGAGTACGCGCAGCGACATGGACCGGATAAGCGGAGACTGATCAGAGAGGTCCTTCTGGAAGGTGTTGATCGAGAGCAGGAGGAGGTCTGAGTTGGTCGACGCATAGCGGAGCAGGTAGATGTAGACGAGCTTGCGGATCTCGATGCTGTTGGCCACGACGTTCTTGACGACCTGGGCAAAGAAGCCCTCCATGTTGCGGCCCTTGCTCATGGCGGCAATGATACGCTTCATGCCCTCGAGACGCTCGCTGTCGGCGCGCGACTCGAGGAGCTTGGAGATCTCCAGGACCCGGTCCTCGGAAGCGTCAAAGTAGGCATTGTTGCTGCCGCCTCCGCCGCTGGAAAGGATGTTGAGGTCGCGGGTGGTCTCCTGGAAGTTTTCCTTTATCCTCTGCCCGAGTCGGTTGATCATACTGGGCGAGGGTAGGTCGGGGTGAGATATGTGGAAACGAGACGGTGTTGAAGGTATCTCTCAACTCGAGTTGCGCGTCATCGCCGATCCACTTTGGTGGGTATTAGAAATATAGTCGAATAGTAGAATACTTAGCGGAAGCAAATGATTGTAATACCAATTTGAACCCTTCGAGGCTCATGTCCGTCGCCTGTTCCGCGCGGCTGAAACCACCTGTCAACTCTTTGTTGTTGTTGTTGCCCAACTTCTGCCAACAACAACCTCCCCCGACCTCGACGTGTCTCACTGGGACGGGAATATCGGACAACCGGCGAAAAGGACACGGCATACACCACTAACAGCGCTTCTCGAGGAGGCAAGCCGATCCTCGACACCGACAACGACACCGTCTCGCTTCCTTCTTCCTCAACATGGCGGACCCAAACGCCATGGACATTGACACGTCCGCCTCGACCTCCTACGCCGCTGATCCTGTTGTTGCTTCTGGATCGTCTGGTGGCGCTGCTGCACCCGCTATGGACATTGACTCTGACCCGTGGAACAAGAACGGATCCAGCCACCGTGGCGGACTGCTCGGATCGATGGCGCCAAACGGCCAACAGTCGCCCTCCTTGGAGCCATCGTCGGCGCTCACAACGGTCAGCAACCTGAATGGTCTCCCGAACGGCTCGAATTTTGAACCGCCCCGCATGCCCCGTACCGGATACGTCTACGACCCGCTCATGATGCTCCACTGCCACGACTCGTACACCCCCACGCCCGACTCGGAACAGTCTGGCAACGACCCTCTCCACCCCGAGGAGCCGATGCGTATCAAGCGCATCTTTACGCGCCTGCGCAACGGCGGTCTTATTCGCCGCATGCAGCAGCTCCCGTCAAAGGAGGCTACCTTTGACCAAGTTACTCTGGTCCACGACCAGGAGCACTGGATGAAGGTGCACGGCACTGAATGTGAGTGAACAAAACAGTAGGGTCTTACAGCAGCCATGACGGACGAGCAGTTTATCGAGACGAGTGCCTACTACGAGCAGCTCTCGCTGTACGTCTGCAGGGAGACGGCGCGCTGCGCCAGGCTGTCGTGTGGCGGAGTTATCGAGGCGTGCAAAGCCGTCTGCACCGGCGAGGTCCGCAACGCGTTCGCCATTGTCCGTCCGCCGGGTCACCACGCCGAGCCCGAGGAGCACATGGGTTTCTGCTTCTTCAACAACGTCGCTGTCGCCGCACGCGAGATGCAGAAGCAGGGTCTTGCCAAGAAGGTTCTCATTCTTGACTGGTAGGTACGGGATCCGTCCCTCCTTCCTAACTCGCAGGGACGTCCACCACGGAAACGGCACGCAGCGCGCGTTCTGGGAGGACGAGAGCGTTCTGTACATTTCGCTCCACCGTCACGATGGCGGCCGCTTCTACCCGTCGAGCGACTTTGGTGCCCTCGACATGGTGGGCGCAGGCAAGGCGGAGGGCACCTCGGTCAACATCCCCTGGCCAACATTCGGCTTTGGCGACGCCGACTACCTCTACGCCTTCCAGCGCATCGTCATGCCCATCGCGTACGAGTTCAAACCTGATCTTGTCATTAGTGAGTTGTCTACTTGTGTAGGAACTGACACTAGTCTCGGCGGGCTTTGACGCCGCGGAGGGCGACCAGCTCGGCCAGTGCAAGGTGACCCCTGCCGGCTACGGCCACATGACGCACATGCTCAGCGCTGTTGCCGGCGGCAAGGTTGTCGTGGCACTCGAGGTGAGTTACTGTGGCAAAGAGGWAWMWGASATCAGGGCGGCTACAACCTCGACGCCATCTCCGTCTCTGCACTTGCCGTTGCGCAAGTGCTCCTGGGCGAGACACCAGAGGAGCTCGGAAGCATGGAGGCTTCCGACCTCGCCGTTGAGGTCGTGAACCAGGTCGCAAAGGTGCAGTCCAAGTACTGGAAGAATCTCGACGCCAAGTCGTGCGAGCCGCCAGAGGTTGGCTCAGCCAGCAGTGCGGCAGTGGTGCCCGTGACGGACATTCTCAAGGCGTACCGCGGCGAGTACCTGCGGAAGAGGCACGACCTTGTGCCCATCCCGCTCGCAAACGAGGAGCTACAGGAGGCGTTCAACGAGCAGGTCTACTGCAACGACAACATGTTCGACAACCAGGACAATGTGCTCGTGCTCTTCGTCCACGACTTTGGAAACCTCCGTGTTGAACGCAACAGCACCGCGTCGACGGACATCCACCTCACCAAGAGTTACCTCCTTGACACCTCGGACACGGTCGTCAGCTGGGTCCTCAACAACCGCTGGAACCTCATCGACGTCAACGTTCTCCGCCAGCTGCCGACCTCCTTTGCACCGGTGAGTAGCCAACTGTGACTGAGCTGACATCCAGGACACCCCCAAGATGGTCTCCAATCGCGGCGACAAGCTAGACGGCGAGCTGTTGCGTTACCTGTGGGACAACTTTATCGAGTGCGTACTCTGATCCAACGCGCGCTGACAGCAGGCTCTCGGACGCCAAGCAGGTTGTTCTCATCGGCCATGGAACAGGATGCCAGGCGCTCATGGAGCTGGTGAACCACAGCGACGTCGAGTCCCGCGTCAAGGCAGTGATACAGGTCGGCGGCCTGCACTCCCTCGTCCGTGTCGACCCGCAGAACGAGGTGAAGCGCAACTGGTTCAAGGGCTGCAACCGCGTCTACGTCCCGAGCATCCATCCCCTGTTGAGCGAGGAGCGCCTGCACCGCCGTCTCGGTGGTCAGATCCACACATCCCAAAAGGCCAAGGTCGTCGACGTGCTCGCCGACGTCTTCCCCCAGATCCAAGAGTTTGTTGAGTCGCGCGTCCCCAAGCCGGCGGCCATGGCTACGCCCCCCCTCGACACGCAGGATTAGCTAGTACAGTAGACGTATTTATGTAGATTGACTGGATTGTAGCATTGAGGTCCCATGCATGCAGATACCTTTGGATATCGCGAATTTGGTTCTGCGGCTGATTTTTGGCTGAAAGCTGAAAGTCAACAAATCAACACAACTACGTCAGTCAGGGCCACGACACGACCACCACAACCACTGTGCTCGCTGCGCGGTTGATCAACCACTTGTCTCCACTCCATCGCTCTCTACCTCCACATCAACCATCATCATGTCTTGGACAGCAGGTGAGCCCGAGGCAGCGCACCCCATCTGACGCCAGGAAACCTCTACCCGTGCAACCCCGCGACCGCGCGTTCCGAGTCGACCAAGCTCGGCGTCGACCCCAAGGGCGAGAAGCTCATCTACACCAACGGCCGTGCCGTGATCGTACGTGCAGAGCGAGTACCCAGCTGACAGCAGATCCGCGACCTCAACGTACGTCAAGAGTAAAGTGCGCGCTAACCCCAGAACCCCTCGCTTGCGTCTGCGTACACCCGTGAGTCTGTGGACACGAACATGGCTGACAACAGAGCACACCACCAACGCGACCGTCGCGCGGTTCTCGCCCTCGGGCTTCTACGTCGCTTCCGGCGATGCGCAGGGCAACGTGCGTGTCTGGGACGCAACCAACCCCACCGATGCCGTCCTGAAGCTCGCGACCCGCCCCCTCGCCGGCAAGATCAACGACCTGGCGTGGGACGGCGAGAGCAAGCGCATCATCGTCGGTGGTGAGGGCAAGGACAAGTACGTGCAGCTATGTTGCACATTCTGACGTCAGGTTTGGCGCTGCCTTCTTCATTGACTCGGGATCGACCTGCGGCGAGATCACTGGCCACGCCAAGGTGAGCCTTGTTCATCGTTCCAGCTGACCGCAGCCCATCAACTGCCTTGCTGTGCGTCACCAGCGCCCGTTCCGCGCCGTTTCCGGATCCGACGACACTAGCGTGATTCTCCACACTGCTGTGCCGTTCAAGTTCGACAAGATGATCCAGACGCACACGCGTTTCGTCCGTGACGTGGGCTTTTCTCCGAACGGCGACCTGTTCGCAAGCGTGGGCTCGGACGCCAAGCTGTTCCTCTATGACGGCAAGTCGGGAGAGGTCAAGGCCGAGGCGCAGGCCGGCGATGCCTCGCGTTCGCTGATGGGTCTCTCGTGGAGCCCTGACTCGACCAAGCTCGCTACTGCCGGTGCCGACGGTGTCGTTGCCATCTGGGACGCTGCCACCGCCAAGGTCGCGCAACAGTACTCGCTTGGTGCGGACGTGGACCAGCAGCAGAACGGCGTCGTGTACGCCAACCCCAACACTGTCGTCTCGGTGTCGTGCAACGGCGACCTCAATGTCTTTGACGTTCGCGAGGCCGGCAACAAGTGGCGCACCCTCTACGGCCCTACCAAGGCGATCACCGCCTCGGCCGCGTCGGGCTCTGGTGACAACCAGACCTTCTACACTGGCTCGTTCGATGGCACCATGAAGGCGTTCGCCATTGGCGCGTCGTACGGTGCCCGCGAAGGCGAGTGCGTCAACGTCTCGGGTGCCGGCCACACCTCGCGCGTCGTTGGCCTCGCTGCCGACGGCAAGGACAAGGTCTTCTCCACTGCCTGGGACGACAAGGTCTCCTCGATCGTTGGCGACAGCTTCACCGCCGCATCTGCGCCGACCAAGGCCCAGCCCACCGGCATTGCCGCCACCCCCTCTGCTGTCTATGTCTCGTCCGCGGAGGGCCTCGATATTGTTCCCTCTACTGGTGGTGCCTCGGTCACCCACCCTGGCGCCGCTACTGCCGTCGCTGCGCACGCCGGCCCGGGCGGCGACCTCGTCGCCATCGGTATCGGTGCCAAGAAGGTCGCCCTTGGCCAGGTCTCTGGCGGTCAGGTTTCGATCATCGCCGAGTTTGAGGACAACAAGGGTGAGGTGCTCGCCCTCTCGTTCTCCCCCGACGGATCGCTCCTGGCTGCCGGCGACGCCGCCGGCCGCATTGTCCTCATCGACGTGAACAAGAAGAGCGTCCTCGTCTCCTCCCGCTGGACCTTCCACACTGGTCGTATCGCCCAGGTTGTCTTCTCCCCCTCGGGCCGCCGCATTGTCTCTGGCGGCGCCGACGAGAGCATCTACATCTGGAGCGTCGACAAGGTCCTCCGCAACGTCGGTATCAAGAACGCGCACCCCGGCGGCGTCGCTGGCGTGCACTGGGAGACTGAGACCAAGATTGTCAGCGCGGGCGCCGACGCTTGCGTGCGCAACTGGGAGGTTCCCGTCCCCGCATAGAACTTTTGAAGATATATGAAATGCATGACTACACTCTACTCTACAAGAGGCCCTGGCGCTTGAGGTCCTCGTACGTCTTCTTGTCGTACACGTTTCCGTCCGCATCCTCAAACTCCTCGGCCTTCTCCATCATGGCGAGCTCCTGGCGGCCCTCGCGCTTGAGCTTCTCGGCGAGTGCGAGCGCGTCGGCGATCTTTGTAATCTCGTGGAAGTGGCGCGTGTTCGGCAGGCCGAGCGCGCGCATGCCAAAGGCGTGGCGCGACTCCTGGAAGTGGCGGTCAAACGCTTTCCTGCCCATGTAGACGTAGTCGGAGCAGATCTCGCACTTGAACTCGACACCAAGACCGTGGAGCTTGTACAGCCAGAAGGGGATGGGCTTGCCGTCCCAGCCGAGCGGAAGCTTGAGGGGGTTGTATACTGTGTCGTCGTCGTCGTCGTCGTCCTCGTTGGTCTCACGCAGCACGTCGGCGATAGGCGGCGGCGCCTCGTCCGTCTCGACGAGCTCGGCCTCACGCTCGCGCGCAGTGAGCGCCATGCGGCGCTCAACCTCCGACCGGCTGTCCATCAGGCGCTGGGGGATTGGGTCGAATGCGAGCAGCGACACGACAAGCGTAGTGTACCTTGCTGCCGGCTTGTGCTTTTCTCTGCTGCTGCTGGGCCCGGCGCTCGGCGCACCCTCGCCCTGCTCGACCTTGACGCCCGCTGCCTCCTTCTTCTTGTGCTTGGCCGAGTTAAGGTGCGCGTCGTACACCGTCTGCTTCGAGTAGTTCTTTGCGCAGTACGGGCACCAGATGCCCTCGCCGCCGTTCGCCACTGCTGCCACCTTGGTGCCCTCGGACCAGCCCTCGATCTTGTCCGCCGCCCAGTCGGCTTCAAACTGCGCCTCGTCCGCGGCGAGCTTCTTCTTAATGTCGATCAACGGCAGCGCACGCTCAAAGAAGCCGACAAGGTAGGTGTACAGCCCGCGGACGTACTCGAGGTACGCCGGATGGCTCTTCTCCTTGAGGTCGAGTGTGCGCTCCACGCGGCCGTGTCGCAGCATGTCGAGGTAGCCAATGTACGACAGACGCGACGAGCCCTTGAGGTTGAGGTACTGCGAGTGAAACAGGTACAGGTCGAGGTGCTTGCCGTAACCCTCTTCGCCGGAAAAGACATTGTCCATGGCTAATGTTAGCGATGACTAGGCGACCAACTCACGGTCAACAACAATCGTCTCGGTCTGGCCGCCCTCGGGGTCCTCGACCTGGACCGTCTCGAAGCCGTCGCTGCGGACGAGATCATCAATCTCGTTCAAAAAGTCGCGCGCGTTAATGTTCTGGTTCTTCTTGTGAAAGTCCTTAATCTTCTCGAAGCGCGTGTAGAACTCGGCGAGGTCGTCGACGCCCTCATCAGCGGGGGGCGCGGAGAGCAGCTGGAGCTCGGCCGGCCGGAGTCTGGCATCAGCGCCGCACTATGCGTTAACTCACCCAGGGAGGTCCTCGTACATCTGCACGAGGTTGTGCCTCAGCTCGCCGATGCGGTCGAGGATCTCGGCCGCCTTGCGGTCCCTGCGCGTAATGTTGCGTTGCTGCTGTCAGAAATGGCTTCTGTTTGCTGGGGTGACTCACCACGGAGGGGTTCTGCATGAGCACCTCTGCGAGGGCCTGCTCGTAGCGCTCAATCTCCTCGTGGCATGCACGCTGCGTCTCGATGATCGAGTCCATGGCGCTGGCTGGCTTTTGGTGGATGAGTGTTGTTGTGGATTCCATCAGATTGTTGTCGAAATGAAACCAGGTGTGGAGAGGAGTGCCAGCCAGGACGAGCCGCCACGCGTCGGAAATAGCGGCGATATAAACTCAGACCCGCGCCACCCACCTCTGCTGCAAAGGGTCTGGTTGTTATTCTCGAGCCATCGCCATCATCAACAGCCTCGACACCACCACCACCACCACCACCACCCCCCACACTAAAACAATGGCGGTAAGTACCCCTGCTGACAGACAGTCGATCCCGTCCGATACTGACATGGCGTTCCCTGCAGCTCAATTCGTGAGTAACCTGCAGCGCCCAGAGCTAATCTTCAGCGGAGACGACAAGCTCGTGTTCGAGTCGTCCGAGTCGGTCACTGTCGTACGTATACTCAAGGCTGTCCGGGGAATGGCAGCGCGTCGGAGGGAGTAGGAGCGCTTCATTGACATGGCGCTTTTGCTCCTTCCCAATACAGGCACCTACTTGTGAGTTCTCGCAGCTTGCTGTTTTGACAATATGCTGACAACCTCCACCAGTCGAGGCACTCAACCTTCGCGAGGACCTCCTCCGCGGCATCTACGCGTACAGTGAGTCAAGTGGCGTAGTTCTCTACTGACCGCAGACTTTGAGAAGCCCTCGGCTATCCAGCAGCGTGCGATCATCCCCATCATGCGTGGACGTGATGTGATTGCCCAGGCTCAGTCCGGTACTGGTAAGACTGCGACCTTTTCGATCTCGGCACTCCAGTCGATCGACATGAACATTCGCGAGACTCAGGTTCTTGTTCTCTCGCCGACGCGTGAGTTGGCGGTCCAGATTCAGACCGTCGTCCTCGCGCTCGGTGACTACATGAACGTCTCGTGCCACGCGTGCATCGGTGGCACCTCTGTCGGCGAGGACATTCGCAAGCTCGAGGCTGGTCAGCAGGTCGTCTCGGGAACCCCCGGTCGTGTCTTTGACATGATCCGCCGCCGCAACCTCCGCACCAAGGACATCAAGATGCTCATTCTTGACGAGTCTGACGAACTCCTCAACAAGGGTTTCAAGGACCAGATCTACGACATTTACCGCTACCTCCCCCCCGCCACCCAGGTTGTTATCGTCTCGGCTACCCTTCCCCACGACGTTCTCGAGATGACCACCAAGTTCATGACCGACCCCGTCCGCATCCTCGTCAAGCGTGATGAGCTTACCCTCGAGGGCATCAAGCAGTTCTTCGTTGCTGTCGAGAAGGAGGACTGGAAGTTTGACACCCTGTGTGATCTCTACGACACGTAAGAGTGTGTACCAGTACACTGCTAACCACAGCCTCACTATCACCCAGGCCGTCATCTTCTGCAACACCCGCCGCAAGGTCGACTGGCTCACAGAGAAGATGCGCGAGGCGAACTTCACCGTGTCGTCGATGCACGGTGAGATGGTCCAGAAGGAGCGTGACGCCATCATGGCCGAGTTCCGCGGCGGCCAGTCGCGTGTCCTCATCACCACCGACGTCTGGGCCCGTGGTATCGACGTCCAGCAGGTCTCGCTCGTCATCAACTACGACCTCCCCACCTCGCGCGAAAACTACCTCCACCGTATCGGTCGTTCCGGCCGTTTCGGACGCAAGGGTGTCGCTATCAACTTTGCCACTGTCGAGGACGTCCGCATCCTGATGGACATTTCGCAGTTCTACTCGACACAGATCGACGAGATGCCCATGAACATGGACTTCGCCTAGTCCCTAGACCAGCTACCGTTACGTATGAGATGTATTGCTTCGTTCTGTCATTTGCTTTGGATCGCAGCTCTCGGCCAGCATGCCATGGTGCACTCGGATACAGCCAGTGGTCGGTCCTTGGCGGCGACAGGCACTCCACGCGACATCATGGGCGCAGACCGGCGCAGACCCCTGAGTTGCCAATGAACACACAGTTGAGTATGGCAGCAATCTGTGGCTCCAGCCGCCCACCGACTTTGCGATTCATGCACCAAACCACAGTTCTCGCCGAGGGCAAAAGGCGGGTCAAGCACATTGCGCGCTTTCCTATCGCCAGCAAGTTTCGATCCTGCGATCTCCAGGTGTCCTTATGAGCCTGGCGCCTTTCCACTAGGCCATAGCGATATGAGGGAATCTCAGGCCTTCATCCTCCGGGCTGACTCCGGGGCCATGGCTTGATGCCGGATACGGTTGACGCAGAAAACGGCTAGCCCGGTGTCACCATGTGCACTGGAGTAATGTCCAGCAGACTTCATCTCCAGCGCGGCCCTCGCCAGAATGGGGTGCTAGGTAAGTAAGCCTGGGAACGCCGGAGCCCGGTGCTCCGGTTGACGCAAGTATGCCTGTAGCCGATCCGCCTCTGTGAGCCCAGGAGTGGTGCTTCTTCCCGGTCATGTACCGCAGGCACCGCGTTCAGAGCCTCCTGCACCAGCCCGTCCCCCTCTCCTCTGCTGCCCGCTGGCAGCAAAAGAGCAGCGCTGCTCTCGCAGCGGCGAATGGAGCCAGCCGGGATCGAACCGGCGACCGTACGAAGTAGTGATCGCGAGAAACCGCGGTCAGCACAACTGGAACTGAACTTCAGTCGTACGCTCTCCCAACTGAGCTATGTCTCCGAGCATGTCCAGTTGCGGGGCTTGCCGGTCGAGGAGAGAGGGTCCGGGGGTTGGTGGCGGCTGAGGAGTCAGTTCACCAGCGAGGCAGCGCGGTTGTATCGAATGAGAGGGCGAGGATGTCAGTACAGTCGGACCGCTCGTGTTGCTCTATCATTGTGTAGACAAGAGTGGACATGGTTTGTGGACACCAGTGACACTCTCCTGTTCGTCGCGGTCCTCCTCGCGACTATCCCTAGCCACGGCATGGCCCCGAGCAGCCTGCAGCGGGTATTCCGCTAGCAGAAGCCCCCAGACCGTCAGAGTCTCCTATCCTCGTCCTCGACGGTCTTCAAGTTCGTCGTGTCGGAGCCACACGCCCCGAGCTCAAACCCAAAAGGCTCTTGTGGTGTAGTGGCTATCATACTCTCTTAGGGCGGCAGCTTGCCTCTTAAGTTGGGAGTGGTCCTCGGTTTAAATCCGGGCAAGGGCCTTCTCTTTTGCTACCGGGAGGTGCTGGAGAGTGTGTGTTGTGCAGGAGGAGTGGCGCTGGAAACATGACAAGGTCGCTTGTGGAGGTGATCAGGCAGTGCTGTAGTTTTGCCTCGGGTGGAAGGCGCGCACAGACCTCCCAGATGTGTTCGGGGGTGGACTCTGACCTAGGACGCACCTCGTCAGGTATCTGTCGGCGGGCTTGGGGGCTCGATACAGAAGGAATCCTGCCCTAGATATTCCATGCCCAGGCGGGTCCTAACTCTACCGAGGTCGCCAGCGATCCTCTTTTGCAGGCTGAAGGTCCACATCTGACCGGGTGTGATAGCACGGACCAGGAGAGGTCCTAAAATACTTCCGCCACTGCCACACTCTGCCGATATGKCTTATCACMKCKTCCAGATATGATAAGGGAGGATATCTGGAGAAACAGAGCTTCTCTGGAAAGACTTCGGAGCATAGGATAGATAGAACCGGCGCCTTTTCTGTCCTGTGCAACTCACCCGTGCCTCTTTCGAAAGACGTCCATCCTATCGTGCCGCCACGCCCCCGCCTCGGTGTTCCTCACCAGGATCCCCAGGCAGCTCTTGTTGCTATCCCAGGCCACTGCACTCGCGTATCGTACACTCGACTTTGCCGTCGCCATGGCCTCGTGGTCCATTGTTGCATCACCCAAACTGCTGATCGAGCGAGGCTCCTCTTTGTGGCGCACATTGCAACTGATGCTCGTTGGGTTGGATTCCGCATGCGCAGGTTAGGATGCCGGGAGCGTAACCTCCGAGCGGGGTCTCCACTCCGCTCACACGAGCCAACCAGGAGACGTAGTCAGCTGGAACAAGCCCACGCTCATGATTGGTTGGCCCCTCCGGTCGGCTGTTCCGCCTTCTGTCAGGGAGGTGCAGAGATAAGAGAATGTCCACTCGCCGCCGTCGCCGCGACCGGCTGCTACGGCACCGGGAGAACTGACTGGCAGTTTGAAAGCAACGGGTGTCGCCGACGGGAGTGTTTGGGTCAGTGAGCGGTGTCGGGTGCGGTAGAGTGGGGTACGGTGCGGTGCGGTGCGGTGCGGTGCGGTGCGGGTGAAGGGGCAGGAGGTGACTGTGACTGTGATTGTGTGCGAGGGGATTGCATTGCAGTGGCACGAAGCAAGAGGGGGGGCGTAGTGGACATGGATCATACATGCACGAGACTGCCCGCTGCCGCATTGCCCCGCGTGTTGCCGCATCAATCAAACACAATATCCGCCGCTGCGGCCGCCTCCGCTGTATCAGCGCTGTGGCCGCCGTGGCCCGTGGCCCGTTGCTCTGGAGATTGATTGACATAACATAATTTTCTGGCGCGTGCCTGTCAGGCATCTTTTACCCTGAAAGACCCCGGTCGGTCAATCGACGGAAAATCACGGACGCAGGGTACACACACACACACGCACAGATTGTCGTCGGCCGGTTACCGCCGGACCCATCCAGGCTGGCCATCATTGTATGACGTGGGCGTGGGTGGGCCGGGTGGGTTGCTTCCAGACTCCACTCTGTCGCCCCCCCCCCACGTCGCTGCCGGCCGTGCATACCTCATCTCCGATTCATATTCCCATGTAGCCAGTCACCGGCCGTGGACAGCTGGCGGTCACACTCGCCCCAGTCGGATGCACACGAGGAGGCATCTGTACCTCTGTGGAGTGGGAAAATCTGGTCGGGTGGCAGGTTCTCAAGGCAGTCAAGTCAGCCAGTCACTCGTCCGCATCAGTTCTTCTCTCGCTGCTCTGGTTGTTATATACACATGCTGCATAATGGAACAGCTACCCTTAAAATGCTATGGCGTGTTCTAGCTAGGTGGAATCACGCTTCTACAATTGAAATCGATCGGATGGACGAAGACCTAGATATGTTCTGGCTCGCCTTTTACCTGACGACGGAGGATGCGAGGTGCTTAAGCCCACCAGTCACCCTGGTCGCGCATGGCGTTGGCGACCTTGACGAAGCCAGCAATGTTGGCACCGGCGACGAGCGAAGGGACGGCCGAGTCCTTGACGTAGGTCTTGCCAGTCTCGCGGCAGTTGCGGTAGCAGGTGACCATAATGTCCTTGAGCTTGGCGTCGACCTCGGCAGACGACCACTTGAGGCGCTGCGAGTTCTGGCCCATCTCGAGACCCGAGACGGCGACACCACCACAGTTGGCGGCCTTGCCGGGAGCGTAGTAGCAGACACCGGTGGTCTCCTCGAGCGACTCGGCGGTAAGACGCGAAGCCTCAAAGACGTCAATGGCCTCCTGGGTGCAGCCCATGTTGGAGCCCTCGGCGACGTAGCGGACACCCGAGGCGATAAGGGCCTTGGCCTCCTCCTCGTTGACCTCGTTCTGGGTGGCGGAGGGAAGGGCAATGTCGGCGTGCTTGAAGAGACCCCAAGGGCGCTTGCCCTCGTGCCACTCGAAGCGGCCGTCGTGCTGGAAGGCAGTGAGGGGCTGGCGGCGGAGCTTGATGTCGGCAATGGCGGCAATGTCGGCGGCGGTGAAGCCCTCCTCGCCGACGGAAATAAGAGCACCAGTCGAGTCGGAGAACGAGACAACGGTACCGCCGAGCTCGATGACCTTGAGGGCGGCGAACTGGGCAACGTTACCGGAGCCCGAGATGATGACGCGCTTGCCAACCCAGTCGGTGTTGTCGAGGTCGCGGAGCATCTCAGTGACAAAGTAGACGAGACCGTAACCGGTGGCCTCGGGGCGGATGAACGATCCTCCCCAGTCGTCACCCTTGCCGGTAAGGATACCAGCGAACTCGTTGCGGTAGCGCTTGTAGGCACCGAAGAGGAAACCAATCTCGCGACCACCGGTACCAATGTCACCGGCGGGAATGTCGGTGTCGGCACCAATGTGGCGCGAGAGCTCGAGCATGAAGGCGTAGCAGAAGCGGCGGATCTCGTTGTCGGACTTGCCCTTGGGGTCAAAGTCGGAACCACCCTTACCACCACCCATGGAGAGGCCGGTGAGGGCGTTCTTGAAGATCTGCTCGAAGCCGAGGAACTTGAGGACCGAAAGGTTGACGGTGGGGTGGAGACGGAGACCGCCCTTGTAGGGGCCGAGGGCCGAGTTGAACTGGACACGGAAACCGCGGTTGACAGCGACCGAGCCGTCGTCACGCTCCCAGGTAACACGGAACTGAATGACACGCTCAGGGATCTGAACAATGTCAAGAGCAGTGCGGTACTCGGGGTGGAGGGCGAGGAAAGGCTCGACGGTCTTGGAGACCTCAGTGACGGCCTGGGAATGTTAGAAGCTGAGAGAGAGTATAGCCACTGTGGCAGTGGCTGGTGGCGAGCTCACCTGCTGGAACTCGGGCTCGATAGGAAGGTTGGACATGTTGCTAGATCTAGTGAGAGTGTTGTGGGAGTTGTGTGTTGATGGGGAAAAGAGCATGTGCGGGGGAGGATAATATAGTGCTCCGAGGGGGGG
>PQXP01001041.1:0-52867 GCA_002973495.1 Apiotrichum akiyoshidainum | reverse complement strand
CCTGCAGCTGTTTGAACGCCAGTTTCTCAAGGGCGACCTCGTCAAGCACGCCCTCACCGACATTGAGAGTGCGGTCGTCATCTCGACGCGTACCGAGTGCCAGATTGAGCATGTCATCTCCCGCGAGCGTATCCACAAGTGGATCCCCTGGAGCCAGCTCAAGAATGCGGTCCAGATTGAGGCCAAGGACCGCGTCGTGTATGACGAGTGGATAGGCACCGTCGAGGAGGTGAGTACCCGTACCGGGTGTCTTAGACGCTGGGCTAACGCCGGACCAGGTCTTTGAGGACGGATTCATTGAGCCCTCCCAGCCCGGTCCCCACTACCGCCTCGCTGAGATGGGTGGCCTATTGGAGATTGGCCGCTTTGCAAACGTGAGTGTGCCGAATCGCAACTAGCCTGACAGTATAGGAGGTCATTCCCGAGAACGCCGAGGTGTTCGCGCCCGTGTCCCAGTTCCCCCCGCATGCCAACCCTGCCGAGGACCGCGTTATTGTGGTCCGCCCTCTGATAGTGTTCATTGTCTGGAACGCGATCAACCAGACTGTGAGCAGGCTGACAAGAACTGTGCTGATTCCAGCTTCCGATCAGCGAACACGACAAGCACCCCGAACCCAAGCACTTTTGGTGGGGCACCGACATCGAGAAGCTCACCCACTTTGAGGGCATGAAGAACCAGGCCCCGCCGCTGGGCACTACTGTCACTTTCCGCAAGCCCAGCGACGAGACAAGTGAGGCGACAAGAGTTTCTTGGCTGACCTGTGCAGTTGCTGGTGGCAAGTCGACCGCCCACATGAACGGCACCTACCAGCTCCGCGTCTACCGCATTGTCGAGAACCGCACCATGCTCAGGCTCCGCTGGCAGGACGGCACAGAAACGGAGGAGGCGTCGGTCAGCTTTGTGCCGTACCGTAACGTTGACGAGTGAGTTGCATCCTCAGCTCTCAGCTGACAACAGCTACGAGTCGTGGCCGGGAGAGCACCTCATCTGGAGGAGCGATACCGGCGAGCGCCGGCCCGCGGTCGTGCAGACCTACAATCCGCGTCAGCGTATTGCCCAGTTGCTCCTCCTCGACTCGAAGGAGAAGGAGCAAGTGTCAGTCCTCGAGTTGGATACCGGCGGATTCGGCAAGACAAACTATGGTGTTGGCCTGGGCCAGACCGTGTTGTTCTGCGACGATAACGGAGCAGCGACACCCGAGGTCCCGTCGCTCGGCCAGGTGGACCCTCCAGAGGACAGCCGCGAGGGCTTCCGCAACGCACTCGAGTCTATCCATACGCTGCACACAAACGACGCATTCGGCACCAGCCTACCGAAGGGCGAGATCAGCAATGCTGGGTGGTTTGGTGAGGTTGTCGACCTGTTCCTCGATGGCACTGTCTGCGTCGAGCTCTACACCGGCGAACGCAAGACTGTCGACATTAAGCAGCTCATGGTCCTCAACGAACCCGACGGACACTTCCCGCCCGAGGAGTTTGACGACGGCGCGAGCTTCCAGTCGGAGAAGAGCTGGGAGACCATGTCGCAGGACGAGGAGCCGTACTCTACGTGGGACGGTGGCGAGAATGGCGAAATGGTCGAGGACGAGAGGGAGTATGACCAGGATGAGGAGATGGCTGTTGACATCGGAGGTCACGAGAGTGACGAGGACATGCGCGACGACGACGCAATGTCGGCTGCCGATGCGGAGGCCGTCGACCATGTTACTGCCCCGCTGTCGTCGCCCGTGTCGCCCACCCGCACTCTCGCCACCATCACCCCCGCCCAGCCTGCTGCTCCTGCTCCTACCCCTGCTGCCGAGGCCGAGGCCGGCCCGTCGACGCAGCCCGCCCGCCCGTCCCTCGCCAACAGCGACAAGTGGGCCCGCTTCGACATGCTCGAGGAGGCGCCTGCCGAGCACTACTACTACCCTGAGCCGCGCTTGCCGGCCACTAGCAAGGCGTACCACTCGCGCCTGATGAAGGAGCACCGCGCGCTCGCGAGCTCCCTCCCCGAGAACATTCTCGTCCGCACGTACGAGGACCGCACCGACCTCATGCGCGTGCTCATCGTGGGCCCCGAGGGCACCCCATACGCCGACGCGCCGTTTGTCTTTGATGTCTACCTCAACCCCACAAAGTTCCCCTACGAGCCCCCTCTCATCCACTTCCATTCGCACACAAACGGCCTTGGCCGCTGCAACCGTGAGTTTTGGATATGTCCCGTTCTAACTCGCAGCGAACCTGTATGAGGAGGGCAAGGTGTGTCTGTCGATCCTGGGTACCTGGGCCGGCGACAAGTCCGAGTCGTGGAACCCGCAAAAGTCGTCGCTCCTGCAGGTCTTTGTGTCGATATCGGGTCTTGTTCTTGTTCGTTCGCCGTACCACTGTGAGCCAGCGTTTGCCAAGCTTGAGGGAACGCGCGAGGGCCGCGTCAACTCGCGCCTCTACAGCGAAAAGGCGTATGTGCTTTCGCGCGGCTTTGTGCGCACCGCGCTCGACCGCCCGCCGGCTGGCCTTGAAGCCGAGCTGCGCTACCTGTACTTTGACAAGGGACGCCTCGCGTCCGTCATTGCGCACACCCGCCGGCTTATCGAAAAGGGGGAGGCGGCTGCCGCCGAGGGCAAGACGGACGAGGACGATGAGAACGAGGACATGTGGAACGCCGACGCAATGGGCAGCCTCACCATGGGTGCTATCATCACTCTCAAGGTACGCTACCGCTCTTCGTATCGCAACTGACAGCAGCGCACCATCGGTGCTCTCGAGAAGATCCAGGAGCGCGAGGCGGCTGCAGCTGCCTCGGCATAGAGCGGCGCCTCTTCAACATATAGGTATCATTCGTTTCGCATAGCATGCATTGGCCCGGTCTGCCGGGCAATTCCGTACATACGAGCGGCCTGGATACATTGTATTTCAGTTTAGACATTTTACATCTACTTGGCCTCGGACAGGCCCCAGCGCCAGAACCACTCTGCGGTCGCGCGGATCATCTCGGGCGTGCAGACATGTCCGCGCTGCTCCTGAACGAACACCTCGACGTCGCCGGCCGGCGCGTCGCGCTGGATGCTGGCAATCTTCTCCTTTCCAAACCGGTACGGCACGAGCTCGTCGAGGTCGCCGTGGATCGACAGGATCTTCTTACCCTCATACGCGTGCGGAGGCTCAGGCGAGTTGACGTACGGGACGATGCTGGGCGGGCACGTGGGCGGAGCGAAGGGGATGCCCATCGCCTCGGCGCGCGCGCCGAGGTACGGGCCAAAGGCGTCAAAGGGAAGGCCGATGATGGGGACCGCGATCCGCAGACGCGGCTCCTCGCGGAGCATGCGCCACACCGAGTTGCCGCCGAGAGAGATGCCAGTTGCCATGTACTCGGCAATGGTCCGCTCGCCGTTCGGGAACAGGTACGCGGCGAGGAAGGTCATGATCATCGACATGTCCTGGCAGCAACCGACTGGAGGTCAGCATTTCTGTAGACTAAGAGCTGCCCACTCCTCCACCAGCACGAGCGGGAGACCCTGACTTGTACTCACAGATGGTCGCGGCCATGTCCACAAAGTGCTGCGGGTTCTTGTCGTACGCGAGGTTGGTCGCGCGGTGCTTTGTGCGCGTGCCGTGGTTGCGGTGGTCCTGCCGTCAGCTCCGCCTGCGCTAGGGCCGCGCATGGAGTAGCACCCTCGTAAACGCCTCTGCTGTTGAAACCGGTGCCAGGAGCTCTTGTTGGACAACACCTCCCATCTCGATTCTCCACCACTGGGCGGGACGGCAGCACTCACGAGGGTGACGACAACAATGTCGCGTGTCTTCTTCCTGCCTCCCGCCTTCTCCAGCGCGTTGACGTGCGCGATGATGCCGCGGGCAAAGGGCTCCATGTTCTTGGCCGAATTGCAGCGACCGTGAGTCGCGATCTGGCGTCAGTGATCTAGCGGCGGGAGATCAGAGCAGCGGGAAGACACCAGCTTGTCTTGTGGGCAGAATACAGCTGGTAGCAGTAAGGCGCACTGGGGAGAACATAATGCCAACCGACGCATACTCACCACAGCGCCGATGGGCAGGGTGCTGCCACTGATCTCCTCGAGGCCGAAGACATGCACGTCGAGGTCGACGAGCGCAAGCGTCTTCTTGGACATGTGCGACACGCCGAGGTCGAGGGAAGGGTAGTCCATTACGTGCGCCTCCGGGGCGACTTTGGGGTTCGGGTTCGCCATGGTGTCAGCAGCGTTTGGTTGAGAGAGGGAGGAAGAGAAGGGTGGGAAGGACCAGGATGGGGACGACAGCTTAGGGAGCAGCGGTATCTTGATCGATCGGTGTTCGGTGGGCGTCGGCTTCGGCTGTGTCCGATCTGATGTTAGAGTTGCACCCCCCACGACCAACCCTCCCCTTTTTGCATGCTCTCTTGTGTCGCTGTTTCCTGTCTTTAAGTAAACCCTAGAGGCCCACAATTTCTCAGGAAAGTGCATACGCATCGGCGATCTAGCTCAGTTGGTTAGAGCGTATGCTTAACAGTCGTAGACGCTTGCGCATAAGGTCGGCGGTTCGACCCCGCCAAACGTCAGCAGCGAGCGCGCATGAGCGTGCCAGCGAGCCTTTTCAAAGGCTAATGGGCGCAGAAACGCTGAGAATGACAGGCAGCTGACATATAGGACGTTACAAGAATATATCAAGCAAGATGGGAGACGCCGCGCCTGTTGGGGCCTCAGTGGCCGCGTGCCATTGACGTGATGATTGTGTGCCCTTTCGAAAGCTTTTGAGGTGGAGAAAGCGCCGCCGACCAGCGGGGTCCTCTGCTTTCCTTCGTGCGCGGGCTTTGCGCTTCGCAAGGTTTGCGGCACTCTTTTGCGGCAACAAAAGTCGGGGGACCCGAGGGACAGCGGCGCGCTTTGTCGCACCAACAACGGCAACGGGCTGGGTGGCAGCAGCGGACGCAGCGGCTACGATGGCGAGCGCCGATGTGGTCACCGCGGAGGTAGCCAGGGCTGGGGAGGAGTCCGCTAAGGCACTAACCGCCGAGGCAGCTGCAGCGGCTGCCACTGCAGCGTCGGATGCCGCTGTTGCGGCCCTCTGGGCCGTGAAGGCGCGGCCTTGGCTGGACCAACTGAGGCGATGCGGGTGGAGGTCGCAACTACCGAGGTGGCACGGGCGAAGGACGCGGCGCATTGGGCGAGCCGTGATGAACGTCTCGTACTCGGCAGGTGAGAGCCACCTCTGGAGACGCTTGAGTAGCTTGGCCCGCACCTTCATTTGGACCCGATTCTCTGGACTCTGTGCTGAACGCCATTCACGTCCGTAGGTTGAGGCTGCCACCCGTTTGCCCTCGTCCAGGGCCGCCCGTCGCTTCGCATTAGCGTTGCGGCTGGAGACGTTAAGGTCCTTGCGGACATCGAGCGACATGTTTAGGAGAGGGTCCTTCTCGCGACGGCGAGCGCTTTCCTTTCGCTCCTTCTCGTCCATTGCAGGTATGACGCGGCAGACTTGTCCGAACGGTGATTGCTTGCTGGCGCCCTCGTACCCAAAGTCGCGACGCCGAGACAACCTCTCCCGGAGCCTCGAGCCTATGATGAGGCCGAGCCAAGCGCAGACGACACCTTCAATAACGTTGGCGTAGAAAGCGTAGAAGGAAAGCTCCTCGTCGGTGGCCGCCCTGGGGAAGAGCGCCGCAGCCGAGTAGATTATCGACCCAAAGCGGCCTTGCTTTCGGTTGCGGTCAAACAACATCCTCGCGCAGATCTTGCCCTTGCCCTTGCGTTTCTTGGGCACGGCAGCGACCACGTCCGCTGCGGCTGCGTCGGCATCATGTTCCTCTTTGCGCTTCTTGGGAAGTTGTGTGTGGCCTCCCTAAACGATGGCCCGACCCTTGGCGGTAAGGCTCAGTACGATCTTAAGGTAGGTCAGAGCCTGACGGACGACACCGACAGGATAACCGTTCAGCTCGGCGAGCTCTTGGGCAGTCGGGGCGTGGCCGTCAAGGGATCGGAGCAGGAGACGGAGCAGCTTCGGGTAGGTGTAGGACTCGAAAGCCCACCAGAAGTTGTCGCGGGCTTGCTGCTCGCTGTCGAGCAGTGCCTTGCCGGTGAGAATGTCGCGCCATGCTCGGGATGTAGTCGTGTCGCCTGCACATCGTGTGTAGACACGGTCAAACCTCTGCCGCAGGGCTTTGACCTCCTCTGTCTTCAGATCGTGCGCGCCTAGAGACGGTAGAGTTGACAGCGGGGCGGGCACGACTGATGGCGTGGGAGGAAAGTCGGTCGAGAATGCCGAGGATGCTGCGGTTGGGGATCCGGCCGTGGTGGACGCCGCCGTTGTGAACGCGGCAGTCAATCCGCTGCGGATACTGCAGGTCTCGCGGGCCTCCGACAGCATCGTAGTGCTCAGTGGTGACGTCGTGGATCACCCAGAGTGCTGTGGAGGGGGKGTSTKGGGGGGGGGGGGGGTCGAAGATGTCCACACAACGACAATCCGACGGCGATAGGCTGCGCCTGCTGCGAGAAGCAGCGCGACGTCGCCGAACTCGAGGGGCTGGCTGATGCGTGTCATGTAACGCTCGAACGTCTCACCATCTCGCGGCTCGGCGTAGACCTGGAGGTTCAGGCTGCCTCCGATATGGTACACGGCGCGAGCTCGGACCTCGGCATGGCGGCTGTTGTCACCCCAGAGCTGGTGCGCCAGTGCCCTTGATTGGCAGTTTCCATTGCCTCGTACACGGACGAGTCCCTGCGCGTAGCTCGGAAGGACGGGGCCCTTCTGACTGACGGTCGTAAATTCTTCTGTTGACGGACACTCACCGAAGGATACGCCCGGTGGCGGTGACAGCGAGGGAGCTGCTGATGGGGGAAGGGTGGGATCGTTTGGTGCTGATGATGGGGGAGATAGGAGATTGGAATGGTCTGGGACAAGACTAGTAAAGGCCAGGAGACGACCAGGAGGCAAGACGTGAGCGACCAGCGGCTGGAGGAGGAAAATCATCCAACTCACGAGTGCTACTTTCTCTCTTCCACAACCAGGCCCGGTGAGTAGTCCCCCACGCCGCCACAGGAGGATTTCCATTGCCGTTCCAAAGCCATGGAACCCGCCCTCGTCAATCCGATATCCTCAAGGAACCCTTCCCCGCTCTCCTTCATCTCTGCTCCCAGCCCCGCCTCTCTTCTACTTTTCACGGCGGCTGCCGCGACTACTAAGCACAAATTTGGGCGTGTAAGTTGGCAGTGCTGGTGCCACATCCTTAGCACTCGCGCCAGCCAATCCCAAGTCCAGTGCCCCCCCCCCCCTCCCGTCTCTGGTTGTAGTCTCTGCAGGATTCATATCTCCCCCAGCCCAAGCCACCTGTATTGTCCACGGCAACACACAAGCACAGCGGCCAGCAGACGGGTGACGTTAGAGGCTTCTCGGTTCCTAATCGAGTGCTGAAATTAAAAAGATATAAATCGCTATGGCCTAGTGGAAAGGCGCCAGGCTCATATTAATGAAACCTGGAGATCGCAGGATCGAAACTTGCTGGCGATATATAAGCTCATAAGCATGATCTTTTTGGTTCGGTTCCGCAACCACCACTGCAAATGGGTTTTTGTGCCTGCAGAAAGCTTGCGCTGTGACCGTTGTCCACTTACATGAGTGCAAGGCTGCCATGTGCCACATTGCGCCCTTCCGAAAAGAAGAGACGCTAGAACAACGCTAGAACACGACAAGAGCCCGGCACCCTCAGGTCTTCCGCCACCGGGTTTGGCTTTATATACGCACCGCAAACCAAAATTTTTCAAGCTGGCTGATTGTCCGAGTGGTTAAGGAGCTTCCCTGCTATTAATTAGCCAAGGAAGTGGGTTATGCCCGCGTGTGTTCGAATCACATGTCAGTCGAGCGCGCTTCGTGCGCGAAACCTTTTTTGCATTCTCTGTGTTCAGCGTTCCCGTGAGTCTGCAAGTGCAGTGTGCTCCTTCCTCCTCGGCCTGCTCGCCGGAATGAAGCCAACTTATCGGGGCGACGGCGCAGCGCTGCACCGCACGCATCACGTGGCAGGCACCCCAGCCTGCAGCCTGCGGGAGAGCCGACAACAGCGGGGAGTGGGGGGAGGGGGGAGAGGGGAGAGGGGGTGACGCGGAGGGCAGAGCTGCGGCCGTTCCTCGACAGCAAGTCATACACGTCGTGAAGCGTGTCTGTGATGGAGTCATTGCATGCGGAGACGACCACTCGCTCAATGAGCGGCCGGTGATGGGTGGGTTCTGCTGTCGTGGCCAGGACAGCCGGGCCTCGTGTTGCTACCGGTGAGGCGAGGACGATGCACCTGTTGTTATCATGTTGTGGCGGGCCCGGCCCGGGGTGTGGTACGCGGTTACTATCTCGTCAGTCGTCAGTCATACTGTCAGTGATCCATCTCGCCCATTCCCACACGGCTCTGCGCCTGCGTCAAAACTATGTCTGTATCCTAATATCCATGTATGGCATATCTATTCGCCTGCGATGGACTACCAAATTATGTTTCTTTAGAGCTTGTTGATGATGGCGGCGGTGTACTCGCGGGTGCTAGACTTGCCGCCGAGGTCGCCAGTGATGGTCTTGCCCTCGGCGATGGTGGTGAGAGTAGCGCTCTCAATCTTGTTAGCGTACTCGTTGAGGCCCATGTGACGGAGCATCATGAGCGAGGAGAGGAGGAGGGCGGTGGGGTTGGCGAGGCCCTTGCCGGCAATGTCGGGGGCGGAGCCGTGAACGGCCTCGAAGATGGAGGCGTCGCGGCCAATGTTGCCCGAGGGGGTGAGGCCGAGACCACCGATGAGACCGGCGGAAAGGTCCGAGAGAATGTCACCGTAGAGGTTGGGCATGACCATGACGCGGTCGGCGAAGGGAGAGGGGTCCTGGGTGATGCGGAGGCAGACACGGTCAAGGAGGTCCTCGTCGTAGGTGATGCTGGGGTACTCCTTGGCGACGGCACGGCAGGCAGTGAGGAACATGCCGTCCGACATCTTCATAATGTTGGCCTTGTGGACGGCGGTGACACGGTTGCGGCCCGACTCCTGGGCGTAGTGGAAGGCGTAGCGGGCGACGCGCTCCGAAGCCTCGTAGGTGATGAGCTTGATGGACTGGACGACACCGTCGATGATAACGTGCTCGATACCCGAGTACTCGCCCTCAGTGTTCTCACGGATGAGGACAGTGTTGACGTCGTCGTAGGCGGTCTGGTAGCCCTTGATCGAGACACAGGGGCGGACGTTGGCGAAAAGGTTGAAGGTGCGGCGGAGGGTGAGGTTGAGCGAGACGTGGCCCTTGCCGACTGTTGTGTGAGCGGGGCTGGAAAATCAGCGAGGTGCGACTTACTGGGGGTGGCGAGGGGACCCTTGAGGGCGACAGTGTTCTTCTTGACCGAGTAGATGGCGTCGTCGGGGATGACAGTCTTGCCGTCCTTGAGGATGGGGGTAACGTCAACCTCCTCCCAGACGATGGGGACCTGGTCAGTTAGCGCTGGCTCGGGCGGATGCCGCTGCAGTCAGTACTCACACCAGCGGCCGAGTAGATGTTCTTGACGGACTCGGCGATCTCGGGGCCGATACCTTTGCACGGTCAGTACGATGAACACGGTGTGTCAAAACTTCATGACGTACCGTCACCGGGGATGAGAGTGACGGTGTAGTTGCCCTAGTGGTGTAAGTGTCAAGCCTCGTGGGAGAAGCATATACTTACAGTAGAGTCCTTCTTGCCAGCAAAGGCCGAGGTGACCGAGGCGTAGCCGCGGGCGGCCTTGGAAGAGTTAGTACATGTGATGATAGCGGCGAGTGATAAAAGATAGCGGGGGCGGAGCCGTAGTGCGGGTTATGATGATGGGAGGACCTACCTGGGCCTGGCGGACGGTAGCCTGGATGGAGCGGGCGGCGGAGCGGGCGGCGAACATTGTAGGTGAGGGTGGGAGGTGGGGGGGAGGAGGAGGATGAAGAGATAGAGAAGAAGAAGAGTGAGGAGGAGAAACTAATGAGGAGTGAGCAACGAAGGATTGACAGTGAGCGCCGTGGTGGTGTGCGGGTGTGGGTGGGTGGGTGTGTGGTGGTGTGGTGGTGGTGGTGGATATGTGGGAGGGGGAGGGATTGCTGTCAGGGTTCTGGATTTCTCCCTCGCTCAACCTGGCTCACCGCCCTCTTGCTAATGTGCGACGACCACAAAGTGCGTCATTCTAATCCAACAATGTTATTAGAACTGTTTCTAATGCTCCCTCCTCGGCCGACCAGTGCCGCTTACCCCGAATAGCAAGTGGGTATTAGCGGGAGTATATTCGCATGGTGTTATAGGGGTTAATCGGCGACTCAGGGCTAGCGACTGCCATTGCCGCTGAGCTTCACGTGTTTGTTTTCGAACTTTTTGCGGGCAGACCCAGGCAGGCAAGGCAGCAGGCAGCAGCAGCCAGGCCAGCAGCAGCAGCCAGGCAGCAGCCAGGAAGCGCGTAAAATCTGTCATACCAAACATTGAATCCAGGCTCAAGATTCGATAACAACTACACCAACCACCTCAGAGACACACGTCGCTCAGCGCGGCGCAATCTGCGCACTCTACAGATTGATTGATTTTTCACGCGGCCGCGGACTTGCATCGTGGTCGTGCTCGTGGCAGTTGGCAGCTTTGCGTCGTCGTCGTCCTCTCTTCTTGTGATTCCGATCCACAGGTCCACAGAGGGCTCTCCGCTCTTCATAGTGGGAGTCAAGATAGATGTACACCTCACTTGACACTGCTCGCCCCTTGCCACTGTCGCAGCAACTCTGCGTTCAAGAACAACATGCACCCACTCACTGCTGCCCACCTAATTACCCGATGATACAACGCCTCTGCGGCTGAGGCGCAACAGCAAACAGGAATACCAAACCACAAACCAGCTCCTCAGGTTACATACCGCCACAGTCGATGCAACTGCCGCAACGCCCAGGCACAGCTGGAGCGGGGTCATATCGGCTTTATTCTGGCTGGTCAATTTTAGTGCAGACAGAGATGCTCCTGTCTGGTGTTACGCGTCGGTCCTGCTCGGCGATTCAGGCGATTGCTGCCACCAGCGCCCACGTCGATCCGTGCACTGTGGCAGCCGTTCCCCTTGCATCTGCTATTGCCATTGCCATTGCACTGCTGCTGCTGCCGCAACAGAACAACCGCAACAGTGACAGTGAACATTTTTCAGGTCGCACCACCAGACACCAAGAACATGAGCTCTTGCCGCAAGGCGCCGAGTTCGCAGGGACGCGCCACATGTAGACTCTGATCACCCTTCCCATTCACTCACTCTCCACCCGACCTCCTTCGGCGCTATCTCCGTCACCATATCTCCCCTCGAGGGCGTCATAAGCGAGGGAGACGGTGCGAACGCGAGCAGGTGGAGGCGGGGGCAGCGACCTTGCCTTCGGATCTTGCCACCACCTGGCTGCCTTGTGCACCTTTTGACCTTGTTCCCTCGCGGTCCCTGTGCAGCCGACGAATGCGCGCGCGGAAACGCTCGCCTCGCCTCTCTGGGCCGCCGGCAGTTTCTGAAATCTGTGATTTTCTGGTCCAGCCGTGTAATCTGGGATAGGGATGTGGGATGTGGCCGATATGGACAAGAGAAGCCCCGGCAAGTGTCGCAACCCCTGGCACCCAGGGCTGCGAGGGTGGTCGGTGGCTTGGAGAATTTCGAACGGCAACGACCAAAATCGAAATTCGGCACCCAGCTCCGTCCTGGTCGGCGCTTTTGCTGTAGGTCTGTGGGCATTGGAGGCTGGCGTTTCCCCGGACGAAAGGATTGCGGATTTTTGCATAAGAACCTGGCGGTGCGATCAGCGCGCCCGCTCCCCTCAAGTTGGCACATTGGCATTGGGTCGTCATACAGACGCGCACTTTCTTGCGTCTACATGGCGTTTTGTGGGATCATGTTGGCTCTTGACAATCATGTTGGCTCTTTACGAGGGTTCCAGAGGTCTAGAGGGTTGCCGGGGGCATGACATGGGATTAATGTTGGACACAGCCGTTATATGATGGCTCTTGCTGGACTTGGAACGCGGCGCTGCCGCTAAGAGGGTTTGAGGATACTTGGAACCAAACAACTGGAGTATTCGACACCCCACATTAATCGATCCGATCTTGGGCATACATTCCTCGACTCTTCCTAAGCTCGGGGCACTGGCATTTCATTCCTCCCACTCCACTTTGCTTTTCCTCCTCCGGCCCAGCACAAGAAACACTGGTACACAACATGTCCTTCCGCTGCGCCTCGCCCTTTGGCGAGAGCTGCCTCGCAACAGAACAGTGGCTGATGGGCGAGGGCAACTTTGGCCCCGGTGAGTAGATGCGGTCTGCGGCCATCGCCGGCGGTGGCGGAGCCAGAGTTAGTGCTCATAGCAGCAGCTGCTTATCCTACGTATCCTTTCGCCGAAGCCGATGCCAGAGCGTCCGCTTCAGGCCAAGCCGAAACCGAGACGGAACCAACCCTCTCGCCACCTGCCGTCGGTAGCGGCCTGCAGCATGGTGACGATGCGGTGCGTCGTGTGCCCGCGACCCCTTGATGCTTGTATATGTCAAGTGCATTCCGCTGCCGGGTGGCGACTGGAGGGGCTCTTGCCGAGAGCCTGTACACGGGCCGAAGGCTCTGGCTGCTCAGAGGAGTGAGTGCGGACGGCGGGCCGTGCTGCTAACGAGCGCCTAGTGCTTGGCTGCTTGCTTCCATTCCCGATCGCCATGCGAGGCGTGGTGCCCGGTGTCGCCGTCGCCTTGCAGCTGGTAGCTGGGTGGCGAGAGCGCTGGGACGAGGATTGGAGTCTGATCGAGACGGGGCGGTGGAGAGGTGAGCAAGAGGGCCAGTATGAGTGACGTCATGTTCATGTATTGTCTATCTGCAACGAGCAGCGATAATCGCCACAAGTGAATATCCCTTGAATTGCCGAGGACGGAGATCTCCGAGTGTCCGCCTGGTGTCGCATGCGCCGTGGTCTAAGAAAATCTGCCAGAGCGAGGGTCAGTCCATCCCAGGTAATGAAAAAATTGATTCCGCGATTGTTGTGTACGCTGGGTGTGAGCCCCGCGTCAAAATAATTTCAGACGCTGGTCAGGCGACGTATGGCTCTCTGAGAAGTATTATAGAGCGACCACCCCCCGTCTTGTTTATCGTCCATCCACCCCCCCTCCCCCCAAAAACAAAACCATCAATAAAAATGGGCTCCAAGTCTGTCGAGAAGAAGGCCTCCAAGAAGGTCGAGAAGGTCGAGAAGGCCGCTCCCAAGGTGAGTAACTCGTAGTCGTCGCTGGGTGTCGCTGGAAGTCCGTGCGCGCCTTCTACCGGGCCACACAGGCAAATCTGCACCCCCAGCCTCACCCAGCCTGCATCCATCCACCGATACTCACACGCCCAGGTCGAGAAGAAGGAGAAGAAGTCCAAGAAGGTCGTCAAGGAGCCTACTCCCTCTGAGTCGTCCGACTCTGACTCGGACTCCGACTCTGAGGAGGAGAAGCCCGTGAGTAGACAGACCCCACCTCTGAAGATCTTCACTGACCATCCAGAAGGCCGCCGCCAAGAAGGACGAGTCTTCGGACTCTGACTCTTCGTCGGACTCTGACTCCGACTCGGAGGACGAGAAGCCCGCCGCCAAGAAGGCCGAGTCTTCGTCCGACTCTGACTCTGACTCGGACTCGTCCGACGAGGAGGAGGCCCCCAAGAAGGACGTCAAGATGAAGGAGTCGTCCACCACCACCTCGGAGGACTCTTCGGACTCTGACTCGTCGTCGGACGAGGAGGAGGAGAAGCCCGCCGCCGCCACCAACGGCAAGCGCAAGGCTGAGGAGGAGGTCGAGGTCGCCCCCGCCGCCCCCAAGAAGGCCAAGACCGAGGAGGACGGTGAGGCTACCCCCACCGTCTTCGTCGGTGGTCTCTCGTGGAACATTGACAACGACTGGCTCGCCTCCGAGTTCGCTTCGTGCGGTGAGGTCGTCTCGGCCCGCGTCATGCTTGACCGCGAGTCCGGCAAGTCGCGTGGCTTCGGCTACGTCGAGTTCACCGACCTCGAGGCCTCCGCCAAGGCCATCGAGTTTGACGGCAAGGAGATTGACGGCCGTACCGTCCGCGTCAACTACGCCTCCAAGCCCGCCCCCAACGCCGAGAAGCGCGCCAAGGTCTTCAACGACAAGCAGTCGCCCCCCGCCGAGACCCTCTGGGTCGGCTCGCTCTCGTTCGACATCACCGAGGACCAGGTCTACGAGGCCTTTGGCGAGTTCGGTGACGTCCAGTCCGTCCGTCTCCCCACCGACCGCGAGACCGGTGCCCCCAAGGGCTTCGGCTACGTCCAGTTCGCCGACGTCGCCCAGGCTACCGCTGCCCTCACCGGCCTCAACGGCCAGGAGATCGCCGGTCGCCGCATCCGCATCGACTACGCTCCTGTAAGTTGCGCGAAGAGACAGGTGAAACCAGAGCTGACTTTTTTCAGCCCAAGGCTGAGAACAACGACCGTAGCGGTGGCTTCGGCGGTCGCGGCGGAGGCCGTGGCGGCTTTGGCGGCCGTGGAGGTGGTCGCGGTGGCTTCGGCGGCGGCGACAGGGGCTTTGGCGGTGGACGCGGCCGCGGAGCCCCTAGGGGCCGCGGAGCTCCTCGCTCGGGAGGTGCTCGTACCGGTGGTATCCAGCAGAGCCAGGGTTCCAAGATCTCTTTCGATTAAGCGACAACAACTCGTCACGCCCGTGTTTTCTGTGTTAACGATACCTCCTCTCGCTTCTTGTCGCCTGTAAGCGTACCTCGGTGCTTATAGAATACTTCATCGCCATCATCCCACCCTCCTCACCCCCAAAAGGTGGATTTGTGTTCCCATGTCCATCCAACTCGTCACGCGTCACGCTTGAATAGAGCTTTCATGTATGCATTGTGGTAATTAGAGTCCTTTGTGCGCTGTTGTCGCGCTGCATGTGTGTGTGTACGCTGCATGAGTGTGTGGGTGCTGTTCTTGGCTTCCGGACGTCGATGGCAAAAGGTCCAGTGATCAAGTGTGGCGCCACAGTTGGAGTGTTCATAGTTGGACAATGTCTGAAACAAGTTCACTTGTATGTGTTCCCTGTTGGCTGAGCCTCCACTTGCCCCACACCGTCATCGTCCATCCCGATCATCAGCGTGGCCACAACTAACCAGATTGTCCTTTCCCACTTGTCAACCTTGCCATCCATCACTACCACCATCATGGCCGCCCCAACCCAATCTGCCAGCGACAAGCCTCCTGCATCGCCAACCCCTGCGGCGACTGCATCCAGCACCGCTGAGGGTGCGGCGCCTGCCGCTGCCGAGGCTGGCGCCGCTGATGCTGGCACCCCGGCCAAGGACCCCAGTTGGGTCAAGGCGTACAACAGTGCCTACACGAGTGCGTCGACACGCCTCCCCCCCTCTCTGGCCAGCAAGCTGCCCACAACCACCGACGCCCGCGAGGCCGTCGAGTCCATGTCTGCGAAGATGTCGGCCGTGTCTGCATCCATGTACTCCAAGGGCGACTCGATCAAGGTCAAAAAGGCCAAGCTGCGTGCCGAGCTGCTCTCGCACGGATACTCGGTCGCGAACGCGACGCAGATCCCGCTCTACATTTCGCTCAACCAGGTCGGCCCGCTCATGTACGATGCTGTCGAGCCAAACGAGGTGTTTGAGCGGCGCGTGCCCGGCCTGCTCTTCTTCCTCGAGGTGCGCGCGTCCGGCGGACCGTACACGCCGTGGTCGGTCGCGTGGCCGATCATCGCGGTCACGGGCCCCATCGTCGCGCTGACGTCCGTCGTCGCCATCCCGATCGCGGCGGCCGTGACGGGCAGTGCGGCGCTCGCCGGCGCGAGCACGGCTATCATTTCGACAATCACGACTGCCACCACCACCGTCGCATCGGCGGGCACCAAGGTACGTTGTTCGCTTTGTCTCACAGCAAAACATTGCGAGCGTCATTTGCGGTGACTAACATTCCAGATCGCCAGCACGGCCGCGCGCCTCGCGCTGCTTCCTGGCGGAAAGAAGCTGCACGGCAAGCTCGTCGACGCCGCGAACCGCCATATTGGCGAGGTGAAGAAGACGGGCAGGCAGCATGTACTCCAATACGTGACTACCGCCGTGGCGGCCTTGACGGGCAAGGCGGCAGCGGAGCAGGTTGAAAAGGAGCAGGCTGCCGAGGCTGCCGCGCGCGTCCAGCTCGCCGAAGTGGACATTACGGGCTACCCGCTCGAGAAGGTGCTTGGCTGCAAGACGGGCAAGGGCAAGCTGGACAAGGCGCTCGAGGCGGCGTTCAAGAAACTCGACTTTAAGACGCGCGACTTCCAGCCCAAGACCAACCCCGTCCTGCGTGTCGTTGGCGGGTACGTATAGCAGACAGCTGCCGTGGTAGCGCCGAGCTGACGGTCAGACCCGAACTGGAGGAGCGCGACGGCAAGCAGTTCCTCGTCTTTTACCCGCTGCAGCTCCAGCACATTCTTGATCTCGAGGGTGAGTCGGAGCAGTCTGGTGTGTGTTGCGCTGACAAGCAGCCGAGCCGCTGCCGACAGACCAGGCGGCCCCCACGGCCGAGGAGACGCGTCTCGCAAAGGACATGCGTCTTGTGGATACCTGGGAGGAGGCGTCGGTTACCAGCGAGGACGCGCCGCCCTACGCAGGCAAGGAGGACGACCCCAAGAAGAGGAGCTGGCTCGACTCGTGGCGCACGAAGAAGAAGGCGTGATCGTGGGGCCTCTCCCCTGCATCCCCCAAGACTTGCAAGACTTGGAGGACCTAGAAGTCACTCATGATCAATCACTGCCACAATACACGCGGCAACCGGTGCCATACAGCTACATTTTATACATGCAAAGACGGGCTGATAGTACATGTTACGTAAACGACATTAAACGACACAGACGTCAGTATCGGCTGTACCTTGAAGGAGGCGGACTCTGCTGCGGAGGAGGAGCAAATGGGAGCAACGAGCTGAAACAAGGCTACACTGGCATGCGTGGGCGATCAGGTCAAGGCCTGACCCGGAGTTCGAGCGGGAGTTCGAGTCTCGATTGGACGTACGTGCATGGATAAAGGTATGCTAAGAAGGAGTTTGTGAATACCTTAGGAACTGGATGGTTTGCAGGCCGAGTGCGGCAGTGGGAGGGATTCAAAGGGATAATGACGAGCACGCAATGCCACAGAGTTGAGTTAGCGCAGTGCCCGTCTCCTCCATGTGCACAATATCAATTGTGGGTGTGGGTGTGGGTGGGTGTGGGTGGGCACTGTTGTGCGTGGACGGTGGGGCCGACGGAACGCTGGGATCCGAGGGATCCCCACTGTCCAGGGCAGAAGCTGTTACGTCACCGGCATCGGCGGACTCGCTCCGCGGTCGCTAGTCCAAGCCTCGGCGCATTCTCCTTCTCCTTCAAGCAAGCTGCTGCTGCGGCTGCCCAACATTACAAGACCTTGGTTCACGTTCGTCGTCGTCACCCGTCATCATCGTTTCTCCACTCTTTGTCTCTTCTCGTGATTCCTCCCTTTCCCACCGTGGTCGCCTTCACAACAACTGTCTCTCGTTCCTGTCTCAACAGGGCCGGCCCCACCACCAACACCAAACATCATCTCCAGACCGCATTCCGTGCCCCCTGCCGTACAGTGGCATCAAGGCTCCTCCTCACTGGCGTCATCGTTGCCAGCACTCGGAGCCATATAAACACATCGGCTTCGTCACACACACGCCCACCATGGGTCTCCCCAAGATCATCAGAATGCCCAGCCGCAGCGATCGTGATGGTTCCGGCTCCGTTAGCTCGCGCCGCGCTTCCCACTTTCGGCGTCGCTCTTCCGTCTCTGTGCCGCCCTCCCCAACATCCACACAGCAAGACCGGCCCCAGACACCGCCCAAGCAGTATGGCCACAGCAATGCGACCCTCCCGCTTTCTCCAGGCCAGCGCCCGGTATCCAGTCTCTCCCCCTCCATCTCCCCCGTTCACCCATCAAGCCCCCCCTCGGCTTTCTCCATCCGCGGCAGGCGGTCGGCGTCCACTGGCTCGTCCACAGCTCCCCCATATCTCGCGCTGAGCGCCAGCACCCAACCCGACGCTAACCGTAATTCACTCAGCCCAGAGCCCCACCGTCCTCGCTCCAGCTCCTCGGCGCACTCTGCCGTGTTCGCCTCGCCGCCCCCGTCTCCCTCTCCCGTGTCGCCCATTCATCCAGCCCCATCGACAACTACACACCAGGCCCCGTCCACGACCACGGGCGCGGCCCCGTCCGCGACAAGCACAGCCGCCGACGTCCACAGCGCAACTCACCCACGCGCCTCGGACCATGAAAAGCTCGCTGCGGGCGCAGTCCCAGAGTTCCCAGCACTACCGGCAGCTCCAGCCTCACACGTTGTCGGCCACGGCTGGTCCGCCTTCCACAAAATCCCCACCCTCCACGACTTTGCGGAAAAGAAGAAGCAGTTTGCAGCCGAAGCGGAGGAGTATGCCCGGATTGTCGAGGCCCGGGCCGCCGCTGGCGGGATGTCTGGCTCCGGCTCGTCTTCATCCTCACTTGACGAGAAGATCAAGGATGGCCAGCATTCGGCCAATAATGCCCAAGACCAGGGAGCCCCGACTGAGAAGCAGCGTCTCATGGATCAGATGAACGCTGGCAACGGTGAGCACCGCTTTGGAATAGGAACGAGCCGACTGCTTGCCTTGGTCTGTTTCACGGCTGTTCTGAAACCAACATGACGGCCATTGAGCCTTGATATGACGCGGCGCACTGACTCGGAATAGAAAAGCCCACCGAGCGGTTCAAGAAGGCGCGTCATGGCGAACGTCGTGTCCGCGACCCCATCACTGGTGGGGAGATTATCGTCAAGGATATCGAAAAGAAAGGTGGGTATCAACGTGGCGGGCTACACCAAAGCACATCGGACTGATCCCCAGACTTTGACCCCACCAAGCCCCGCGCGACAGGCAGCAACGTGCTGTACTACCCGTTCCCGCCTCCGGCACCATCGTCGATGCAGGCCATCTTCACCCGCGTCAGCCAGCTTCAATACGCACTGGGTGCGGGCATCTTTACCCTCTGGTTCTTCACCGCCTTTGGTAGTGGTATCGCCAAGTTTTTCTGGCGTTCAACGCTGGCGGTGACTCTCGGCTTTGGTTTAATTTCGCTCGTGTCCTTGCTGGAACGGAATGTGGAGAAGGAGATCGAAGCGGTCCGCCTGGACCTCCACCGCGCTCGCGGCGAGGCATTCTCCCCGCCGTTCCCAGAGTCGACCGAATGGCTCAATGGCCTCATCAAGCTGATCTGGGGGTGTATCGACCCCGCGATATTTATCCCCATTGCCGACACGGTCGAGGACATTCTCCAGCAGTCGCTCCCGAGTTTTGTCGACGCTGTCCGCATCACGGACGTTGGCCAAGGTATCAACCCCCTCCGCATCATGTCGATTCGTGCTTTGCCAGACCAGCCAGGCCAGCCTGGATACCCGCGCACTGACTGGATCGACCAGGGCGAGAACCTCAAGCTCAAGGACACGGGTGGAAAGGAGATTGAAGAGGACCAGGCCGGCGACTACTACAACTTTGAGGTGGCATTCTCGTACTCTGCTCTCCCCGGCCAGAGTGCCAAGAACCGCGCGAGCAATATCCACTTGCTCATCGAATTCTTCCTCGGCGCCTACGACTGGTTCCACATTCCAGTCCCCATCTGGATCCAGATCGACGAGATCTACGGCATCATCCGTCTTCGCGCACAGTTCATCCCCGAGGCTCCGTAAGTATCCCAGGTGCCAATGTGCATTACCTGACGCCCAGATTCATTCGCAACGTCACGTTCGCCCTCTGCGGCGTCCCGTCCGTCGAGGTGTCTGCCATCCCCATGTCGCGGCACCTACCCAACGTTCTCGATCTCCCCTTCGTTTCTGGGTGAGTCGTGAGCCAAAGGCCTTTCCACTGACGACAGCTTTGTCAAGTCTGGTATCGCGGCTGGCACTGCCGAGCTCTGCGTGCCAAAGAGCATGACCATCAACCTCAAGGACATGCTGTCGGGCGCCTCTGTCGGCGATACGCGCGCGATCGGCGTGTTTGTCATTACTATTCATTACTGTGTCGACCTCTCGGCCCAGGACTCTAATGGCAAGAGCGACCCGTACATTGTTCTCGCATACGCAAAGTACGGCCGGCCGCTGTACTCTACCCGCATCATCATCGAGGATCTCAACCCCATCTTTGAGGAGACCGCCGTGCTCATGCTCACGATGGACGAGATCAAGGCGCAAGAAGACCTCGTGTGTATGCTCTGGGACAGCGACAAGTTCTCTGCAGAGTAAGTCAAGTGGGTTCGGAACGTCGACTAACTTTGACAGCGACCTCGTCGGCCGCGTTCAGATTCCGGTCGAGGAGCTCATCAAGGAGCCCAACAAGTTTGTGCTCCGCGAGGACGGCCTCATGGGCTTTGAGGATGACAATGAGATGCCTGGTAGGTAGTCCTTTGTTGCCTTGCTGACCATCGACAGGAAAGCTCGTCTGGTCGGTCGGCTACTTTGAAAAGGTTCCCCTCAACAAAGCTCTCGAACGCCCGCTTACTGCTGCCGAGGAGAAGGCCGCACCTCCTGACCCCCAGTCACTCGCAGGCAAGGAGATGCATCCTGACGATGCTGCTCCTAACCCCGCTCACCACGACGTCCCCCCGCCAGACGCTGATGTCACTCGTACGCGCCCCGACCCTGACTGGCCCTCTGGTGTCCTGTCGATCGTTCTTCACCAGATTAACAACCTCGAGCGCCAACAGCTCAAGGGCAAGAGCGGCGACGACCGTGAAGGCGAAGCTGGTCAGGACACGGACGACCCATCGCAGCAGACCGAGAACCTTCCTTCAGGCTACGGCGAGTTTATCATCAACGACGAGCTGGTGTACCGCACACGTGTCAAGCAGTACACCACCAACCCCTACTTTGAGGCCGGAACCGAGGTGTTTATTCGCGACTTTACGACTACCGAAGTGCGTATCGTTATCCGTGACTCGCGTCTCCGCGAAGCAGACCCGATCATGGGCATCATTACGATCCAGCTGTCCGAGCTCTTCAAGGAGTCGTCGACCGTCACCGAGACCTTGCCCATCGAGAGTGGCGTGGGCTTTGGCAAGGCCAGCCTTACGTTCCACTTCCGCGGTGTGAAGACCGAGCTGCCGCGGCACATGCGCGGCTGGGACACTGGTACGCTGATCGTCTCCGACGTGCGCTTTACGCCCAACGCCGACTCGACGATCCCGCCAAAGGAAATGTCCATGAGCGTTGTGACCCGCGAGGCGACCGAGGTGATGAAGCGGCGCGAAGCTGCTCTGGAGGGATCCACAGTAGTGTGGGACGTCGAGGAGCTCTTCCTCCCCGTCTACTCTCGCTACCAGTCGAGTGTAGTGTTTGAGTTTGGCGCACGCGGTTTCGGCCAGCTGGTCGGCAGGGGCAAGCCCGCCGCGATCGCCGTCATGTGGCTGCAGGACTTGACGGACAATGTCGAAGCAGTCATCGAGCTCCCCGTGATCGTCGGCGACAACTTTGGCAACCTGAGGCAGAACGTTATCGAAGACCAGACGCTCAAGGCGCACAAGTTTACCGTTGTTGGCACAGTCAAGGTGTGCATGGAGTTCTCCGCGGGCCTCGACCTCGAGCACGAGCGCCTCCGTCTGTCCCAGTCCCGCCGTCACGCGTTCGAGGCGTACATGGCCATCGAGGGCGAGGCGGAGATTGCTGCGCGCCAGAAATCCTTTAGCGACGACGGCGTCATTGACCGCCACGAGAAGCGCGAGATTGACAAGGCCCACCGCCGCGCACTCGAGTCGCGCGGCCGCGGCCTCGCGCAGGTCGGCATGTACCGCTCGGTCAAGTGGATGGGACGCGGCATCAAGGACCGTCTGCCCGGTCGCAAGAAGACGCGCGAACGTGAGTTGAGATAGCTCTGTAGCCGAACTGACAATCCAGCGCTCGTCCAGTCCGAGTCGTAAGCTCTGCGCAACTTTGCAACTTGGACACCGCCCCAACTATTCGCTGCAGTGCAGCAATCCGACTCTCTCTCAGACATTTACCATGCTCACTCGCGTAATGCACGCTGGGGGCAACTTCACTTGCTGCAATGCAACTCTTTCCACCATCTTGTCCTCCTTGTAAGATAGTCTGCCCGTTGTCATCCGACTTGGGCCCCACCCTCCTTCACCACCACCAGTCCGGAGTTAGCTATCAAGTGGTCAAACGTCATATCTAGCGTGCAGTAGCTCCGTAGTTGTGCTCCTGTCTATATGTCCTATGTGAATACACGTATGCATGGGATGCAGGGCTGCTCGTTTAGGGACAAGCTACACACAGATGCGGATGAAAATGCTGTAATGTGGTCTCTCTTCAGTTTGCTATACTCAGCTGGGCGACATGCCAGTCTGCTCCTACGAGTGCCATGCTACGGTCACGTCGCCTGCCAGCCCATGCTTCCGTCCTCTTTCATGAGCTGCAGGAACTGGTCTGTCAGCGGATGTATCCACGAGGCTGTCTGCGCATCGACTCACAGAATCACGCTGCGCGGCATAGTCCTCAACAGTTTCGACGCCGCGCGGAACGGGCAGGCGCGAATAGTCGAGGGGTATAGGGTCGGGATAGCGGCGCGCAACAGCCTTGTCCCCCATGGCCGACTTCCTGCCTCCGACCCAGCTGAGACACTTGCTGCGATGGTCAGTTCATTCAAGTCGCATGAAACTCACTCTTCCTGAAGGCTGTACACGTCAAGGAGCAGGTTCTTGGTGAGAAGAGCGAGGGCAATGACAATGGTCGCGTTGGCGAGGCGGGTAGCGGGGAACTTTTCCGCCTCTGAGACAACGGCCATCTTGCCCTCGAGCAACCCAAAGCCTGGGCCCTCGACGACGCCGAGTTCCATGGCATTGGCAACGGCGGCACCGCCCTCCGAGATCAGGCGACTGAGATGCTGCACGACAAGCATCACCTCCTCTTGGTTCTTGTAGTCGAGGAGCGCCAGGTTCTCGGCAATGTACAGGACAAATGCCGGGTGGATCTACCGGTTAGTTCATCACTAAGGCTAGTAGACTCACCTCATCGCGGCCAGCGAGCTCAAAGTCAAACGCGCGAACAATGTTCTTCAGGAACTCGATGCGAATGTTGCGCTTGTCGCTCAGGAGGCGCCACCAGCCAGCCAGAAGTGCACGGCTACGGCGGTGGCCCGAAACCTCACTCGAGATCGTCTTCTGGTAGTCGAAAGACGCCTGGGCAAACTCGAGGTAGCGGCAGTTGAGCATGGACGAGTGCTTGTTGTGCAGAGTCTCGTGCAGCTTGAGAGCGCTGTCCTTGGTCTTGCGGTCGTCGCTCGTCTCGAGGGAAATGAGGAGAGGAAGGAGGTGGAGAGGGTGGTAGAGACCCTGGTTGATCGTAAACTCCAACACCGTCATGGCCGCAGCCTGCAGGTTGCTGTGATGCGACTTGGCGCCCTCAACAATGTACTCGATGCTGCGCTGCACGAGTGCGGTCGAGATACCTGACTCGTGGAGCTCGTTGGCGCTACCGATCAGGTCGGCAACATCCTTGGCAGACGAGGTCTTGGCGCGGCGCTCAGCCTCAGACTGCAGGAAGCTGCTCAGCAGGGCGAGGAGGTACGCCTTGTTCTCTGGACTGTCGCTTTTGAAGATGCCCGCCATCCACTGCTCGGCCTTCGGGTTGAGGATAAGCTGCGGGTAGGCACGGAAGAGGCAGCCGAGACACGTAATGGGTAGCTTCTGGTGTCGCTCGACAGCAGACCAGCTCAGGTACTGGTTGAAGAGGAAGTCAGACAACGACTGGCCGCGAGTAAGGTTGTCGATGGCAGTCTTCACGCCGGGGTCGTCGCGGGCAGCAACTTCGAGCTTGCCGTACTCGGTAATGACCGCCGAGATGTACTGCAAAGTGCCGACCTGCTTGTCTTTGGCGGCGGGAAGCTTGACGATAGCACTCCTGAGCAGCCCAGCCATGGGGCGGAACTGCTTGGTGATGCAGTGCGCAAGAACCGACCAACACTCGATCGGGCGCTCCAATGCTGCTGTGGTAACAGGGGACTTGACCAGGTGCTGGATTTTCTCGGTGAGTTCGTTGGCGAAGCTCGAAGCCGCGCGGGGCAGGTGTGGAATGGAACGCGTGAAGATCTTGAGCAGCAGCTCGTTCGAGGCAAGCTCGACCGCGTCGACAGGCTGAGACTTGAGGTGCGGTAACAGAACCTTTGCCTTCTGGGTGTCGATGAGGGCGGGGTTCTCTGTGCTGAGAATGTGGATGGCCCGAATGTAGCTCTTTGCATCCTGTGTGTTAGAGACTTTGAAAACAGTGGCAGCTCACGAATGAAGAGTTCTGCTCGGGATCGTCGTTGAGGCTGCTTATGAGCGAGTCGATAGTCTTTGCGAACCAGTCCTTGTGGCCAGCATCGTTGCACAGCTTCGAGATCTTCTCCAGAGCCTTCTCGAGGCGGTCCTCGCCACCCTTGCTCTGATCCAGAATGTCGACCAGAAGCGATGCAGTCTTGTCGGGGTCAAACGAGGCGGGATACAATATCTCCATGAGAGACTTGACGGCGAGGTCCTTGATGCCGTCGTCCTCATCCTGTGCCGCCTGGACCAGAACAACACATATTTGGACACGGGCTTCACCACTGTTAGCGACGGCGAACATGTCGCGCAGAAGCTTGACGACACGCTTGCGAACATTCAAACCCGGGTCGTTGATACCGTTCACGATGATAGGGAAGTACTGCTCCACCCACTCTGCACGTTGGACGACATACTTGCCGATGAGCTCCACAGCAGCGTCGCGGACAGCAGGAGAAGGGTCAGCAAGACGGCTATCGATGGCGGAGCGGACATCGTTCTGGAAAGGTCAGCGACGGAGCATATGCTGTGCACTCACGCGGCTGAGAATGTCAGGGTCGGCAACAACAATGGAAGCGAGACCACGCAGTGCCTTGGAGCGCAGAGGGACGTTGTTAATGTCCATGGCGCTGATGAGCGCAAAGAGGATGCGATCGAAAGCCTTCTGGAGACTGCGCGTGCGGGAGATAGCGTAGGACGCATCTGTTGCGTCCTCGGCTCTCTTAGGCGCATTGATCTCAAAGAGGCCGCCGTTGGAACTCCACAGGTCGCGGGCGACCTTGCGAATGACTTGCGTCATACTGTAGAGTTCTTCCCGGTCTTGAACACCGTCCTCTTCCGTTTCCATGTTGAGGCGCTCGAGAACCGAGGATGCAGCGGTAAGAGCACTCTGCAGCTCCTGGCCCCAGGTAACGCGGTTCATTTCGTCCGATGACTGCGAGAGTCAGCAGGGCCCAACGGTTGAACTTGCCTTATACATGCTGTCGTCCCGCGCGGCTGAGGCGAGGAAACTCTGGATAACCAGGTGACCGTCCAGCAGCTTGTTGAGACCCTCAGTGTTGGGTTTGGCGATGAGCTCCTCGAGGCTGAGAAGGATCGGCTGACTGTCCATTTCGAGCTGAAGAGACCGAATGCGAGAACCAATGTCGCCAAGATAGTCAAGAGCAACATTCTTGGTCGCATTGCTCTCGGCAGTTGATTTAGTATCATTCAATGAATTTATCTGCGCCAGTTAGTCTAGGACAAAGAGCGGAAACTGACCAATGTCTTCAACAGAATGGTGACAAAGTGAGCGGTACCAGGCCACTCCGGGCGATACAGAACCTGGAGCAGGTCGCTGACCACTGTGTCGAGGATCGCCTTAAAGTCCGTGTCCTGAGCTGCCTTGGTATTCTTGTTTCCACTCGCTCTGCAGAGTTAGCAAGGAATCTCGGTGGCTGTACGCACTTCTGGACGAGGAAACGGGCGATGAGCGCGGTGGACTGGAAACCACTTGTCGTCGCGTCGGTCATAATGTGCAGTTCCTACAAGTGTCAGCGCCGACGGGCAACACACGTCGTACCTCTGCATCCAATGTCTGCTGATCAGGTGTTTGCGCGCCCGAGTCTCCTTCAACGTCCATCCTGGCCGAACGCAGCCTACGGATGCGGCTGCCCACGCCGTACGACGACGCCTGGATGAGCTGGAGAAGCAGTGCGGTGAGGGTGCTAATGGAGCGTCCATCGGGAAGCCTGTGGTTAGTGAGGGAAGTCAGAGTCCACTTACTGGAAAAGAGCCTGGCCACTTGTGCCCTGTTCTTGGTTCTTGCCGAGAGAGCCCAGGATCTCCTCAAGGATCCACCTGCGTTGTTCCTCGTACTTTGCGAATGCCTGGGCTGTCAGCTTGGTCCGAATGGGTGGCCGGCAACGTACACCTCGAAGACATCCAAGCGCATCGGTGCGCAGGCTCTTCATGACCGACCAGGTAGGTCCACCAGTGGTTTCGGTCTTGGCGCGGCCGCGACGGGCACCGGCTTCCTTGACAAAGATGGGACCGATGGCGAGGTAGACGGTCTCAATGACGAGCGAGTCCGAAAAGGACATGTCGGACCGAGCAATGAGATTGGCGATGCGCGGCACCGCACCGCAGGTAGACTGGGCAAGGGAGGCGAGGTCGCCGTTGTCGAATAGGGTCACCTTCCTCGACGACTTGGCCCGGGCAGCGGCCGACGCCTCCGTGTTGACGATGTGGGCGAGGAAGTTCGAGCTCAGTTCTGCGTGTCAGTAATAGCCCGCGTGTTCAACTTACTCTCGCCAGCCAGACCTTCAACCACGGGGAAAATGATCTTTGTCATCTGATGGCGGATAATCTTGACTGCCAGGAGCAACAGGTCCTCCGAGTACAACTGAAAGGTGAGAATTGTTGCACACTCAAGAAACTCACCTGCTTTGGCATGCTCTCCGAGTCGAGGATCGCCAGGCAACAAAGTGCGGCAGCCGCGCCGACTTTCATGACAGTGAGTGCCTGCTCGCCCCGGAACAGCTCCTCGGTCGACACCTCGAGGTCGGGAGTGGCCTCGGCACTGTCGGCCGCAGCCTTCTTGCCGGCTTTCTTCTTCTTGGGCGATGGGTTAGCCTTGACGACGCTCTTGCGGCCCGTTCCCGGGAACGGGTCAACGAACTCGGCGTCACGCATACTCTTCTCGAGCATACGGAACAGCCTGAGCATGTTGTCAATGTCCCAGGGGATGGTCTCGGCGTTGGCCTTGGAACGCTGGCGCTTCTTGTTATCCTGCAGGCGGCTCACGCGGCGAGCAATCTTGTCCATCGTTTGGGATGAGAGTGTGGGGTGCACACCGTCAACGGATAGGCCATCGAAGAACTTGGAGGCGGACACTTGATCGAGTGACGGGCTCGCGTCAAACGCGTCCGACTCCTCAAAGACGTCCTCGAGCAGGCTCTGGAGCTTCTGAAATGCAGTGCGTTGGTCCTTGTCGCCAGTGCGTCCACTTGTGGGGGTGACAGAAATGGGCTCGTGATAGTCGGGCTTGAGAAAATTGCCGCCCATGTCCCAGTCGGGGTCCTCCACCTTGGTGCTGTCGTTCCAACTCAGCTCATCCTCTGATTCCTCATCCTTCGGCGTTGATTTCATTGACATCGTCGAGTGGTTGGGCTCGGTAAAGTTGGTCATAGACCTGTACGTCTGTCTCTCGTCCGGGGTGAGGGTCTTCAGCTCAATAACAAACGACGACGACTTTTGCTTCTGCGGCGTGCTAGGCGGCGCAGGAGATTGCCGAGAGCTTGAGTTCGATTTGCGCTTCTTGGCTGGCGAGGGTCCGTTGTGAGGCTGCGTCAAGTGGTCAGGCGAGGGCTTCATCTTGGGCACCTTGGGCATCTTCTGTGGGGGCGCTGAGGGCAATGTCAATGCCGAGGGCGCGACCGATGTCGGGAGGGAAGGTGTGGCGTGAATGGCTGGGGGAGCCACTGTCTGTGGACCCTGCAACCCGTTGGGCGTCGGCGACGGGCTGTGGATCTTCAACGTGCGGCTGATGTAGTTCTCAAAGTACTCGTTCGTGATGGACGGGGCCGGGGAGCCTGAGAGCGAGATGGGASCTGGAGACTGAGYCAYGTTSWMCRRASGRTTGMYGTKGAASKAGGSCGTAGGKWAGKSRCTRSASATKCCTRMWGARCGTTTKCTGCTGCTGRSRCWSYTGCTGAACCGWTGGCTCCTRCTGCGAGTACSWGKGGMSGARACTGCTGAGGCAACGGGACTTGCTGAGGTTGCAAGAGCAGCTCGGCCAGTCCTTGCTGCCCGGGGAAGCCCGACTGCTGCGGTAGTGATGGTGACTGAAGTGTCTGCAGGGCAGGGGATGGAAGTGGAGGTGACTGGATTTTCGGCTGCTGGAGCTGAGTGTACTGCGGCTGTGATAACCGCCTCTCGTTAAACGGCTGCTGAGGGAACACCACCTGTTCGGTCTGCTGGGGCTGCGAGTAATGCTGCTGCTGCTGCTGCGGCGGCGGCGGCGGCTGTTGCTGCGGCTGCAAGTACTGAGTTGACGGCGATTGACTGTACTGGGTGTGAGAGATCTGGGGGGAGGGCAGAGCCTGTTGTGTCGCAGGGTTGGGAAGGTTGGCTTGGGGAGGGCTTGTGTAGAGAGATGTCGCCGAGAGCTGCTGCTGGTGCTGTTGTTGAGGCTGCACCTGCACCTGCGGTTGCGGTTGCGGATGAGTGGAGGAGCCAAAGTTGAACTGGGAGGAGGAATGCAACGGGTGTTGTTGCGAGGAAGGCGAAGTGTACTGTTGGTACTGGCCCGAGGTTGACTGGTACTGTGCCGAGGAAGACGCTGTTGGCTGCTGTAGCTGCTGCTGCACCGGATACTGGGGCGCCGAGGAAGACACAGCCGGGCTCGCCTGGTACGGTGTTGACAGTGGCGTCGACACCTGGTACTGCCCTTCTGTAGAGGTCAGGTCAAGTTGCAGAGGCTGATACGGCGAGGGCTGCCGATACGCGCTCTGCGATGCCTGGGACTGTGCGGGGGACGGCTGACGATTCTGCAGTGGAGGAGAGGTGTACTGCTGCACTAGAGGAGGCGATATTGACTGTTGCGGCTGCTGCTGGTACTGGACCTGTGGCGACTGCGATTGACTCGGCTGGCGGTACTGTGGCTGCTGGAGCTGTTGTGTCTGGAAAGGAAGGGACGGGGACAGCTGCTGATAATGTGAAGCTGAGGACGGCTGTGGGGAAGGCTGAGGCTGCTGGTGCTGCTGGTACTGGCTTGTGGAGGTAGAAGCCTGCTGGTAGTGCTGGTGGGTAGAGAGATGAGGAGAAGCTGCCGGCTGTCGATATGTTGGGGGCTGCTGCTGGGTGTACTGGAGCGAGGAGCGTTGAGGAGGAGGTTGAGACGGCGATTGATAGTACGACGAGCTGCCGTTCGCGGGATAACTGTACGAGGAGGAAGATCCTGCTCCATAGCTGGGCGCAACCGCTGACCGCTGCGCTGTGCTCGGTTGAGCATAGGACCTGCGCCGATCAGTATACACACACGACAATCTTTATGCCTCGCACGCGATCGCCCTCCTTCCTGCCACTCCCCCCGGTTCCCCCTTGCCCGTCTCAACTGTTCCTGCCACTCACACGTTGCCATAGCTGCTGAACCCGGACGAGTTGAGGTTCTGAGCTAGCCTAACGGCCATCTCTGCCCGCATCTGCATCTCCTGCGCACTCTGCGGAGCCTTGAGCGTCTGGAAAGCGCCGTTGTACTGCGGGTACAGGTCCGACGTAGAGGTCGGTGATTGTAATGTCTCGGTGTGCGGCGCAAAGTGTCCTGCGACTGGAAGAAAGGTTAGCACAAGTAGCAGCGGGCATTCGAGTAAAGGAGGCACCCAGAGTACGCGCGCACCGCGCGCACGCGCGATCGTCCGAACAAGCTCACCTCGGGCGGTCGGCATATACATGCCGATGGGGTATGCAGACAGCAGGCTTGTTGGGTCGGCATATGGTCCGGGAATATGGGGTGGGAGATGCTGTTGCTGCTGCTGTTGTTGGTGCTGGGGGTACATTGAGCCAGAACCGTTTGTTGTCGTTCGATTTGGCCAGTTCGGTGGCGGGTAACCACCGTTTGGCAGGCTTGATGAGCCGGGCGTTGGCGGTTGATGCGCCATTGGTGATGGACGTATGTATGCCCCCGGGAATGGATTGCGCAGTGATGTGTCGTGGAAGGGCGAGGCAAAAGCGTGGGGAAATATCTATCGCACGGCGCGGAGTGGAGGCGGAGGGATGTGGTGAGCAAGAGGTGGTTGGGAAGGTGTGGATGGTAGACGAATGTGGATGGATGGAAAGAAGTGGTATGTAAGTTAGTTGGTGAGGAAACGTAGTCAAGTCGGCTGTGGATGTGTTTTAGTTTGTTAGTGCTGTAGCTGAGTGGACTCAATTGTCAGTATTCACCACTTACAATTAACCTTTCTTAGGATTGATTGAATATCTCGCTTTCAACAGAGGGGGGGGCGGGGCACCACCTGCAAAGTCACGTGACTCAACCCTCAAGACCACCCCTTTGAGCCATATGCACTCTATGCAGGAGGGTGGCTAGCATGTCGCTGTCGTCTATACCTACCAGTCCGAGTACGAGACGCTAGATATCTAGATACATGTAAGAAGCATCGCTTGCTGCTCGTGGTTGTGGCGGCCATGTCAGTTTATGGTCTCCCGCTTCCTCCCCATTTACAACAGAGTCTCACTCTGATCCCTCCGAGGTGCCTGATCTGTGGAGGGGAAATCAGCACTTGCCATGCATTCAAGCAGCGTACAGATGCCATAGTGCTAGTGAGAGACTTGCATGCGAGAGCTGAGCAGCAGCGGTTCGTACCAGCGCGTACCACAAATTGGCGGCCTAAGAATCGCCTCTCCTCGCCACAAGGAGCAACTACAAAAATGATCGACAGTCGCGTCCCACGATCACGGGGACCTCCACCCAAAACGTCCAGCGCACCCAACGCCTCACAAGCCACCCTTCACAATAGCCTATTCTCCCTTCTCTTTCTGTTCTCTTTCTAACAGCTCTTCTCACTTCAACCATCATGCCCACTGACGGTATCCTCGACGTCTTCCCGGCTCCCAACGGCCGCAAGTACCCTTTCTTCACCTCGGGCGACAGGGACTCGACCAAGGCGGTCGTCTTCATCGGAGGCCTGTTCAACGGCCTCGGCGATGTCCCGTACCTCCCCATGCTCTCAGAGGGTCTTGAGCAGGAGGGATGGAGGCTGTGAGTTGACGGTCTGTCTGCTGTACCATTCCCCAACAAACACTGACAGTCAGCGTCCAGATGCACTGGACCTCGGCGTACGACAACTTTGGCGTCTCGTCTCTCGACACTGATGTGGCGGACCTCTCGGCGCTGGTCAACCACCTGCGCACCAACGACAGCGTCGAGACCGTCGTCGTCATGGGCCACTCGACCGGCTCGCAGGATGTCATCCGCTACCTGACCACCAAGGGCGACGTCCAGGGCGGCATCATGCAGGCTCCCGTGTCGGACCGCGAGCACTTTGTCGTCGCCACGGATGCCGACTCGGTCGCATGGCGGGCGGCGCTCCCCCGCGCCAAGGAGATGATTGCCAGCGGCAAGGGTCACGAGGTTGTAGACGGACAGCTCGGTATCCGCATCACGGCGTACCGCTTGAACTCGCTGATGGACGTCAGGTGAGTGTCGATGGGTGGTGGCTGTGGTGGCTGCGGTGGTGGGAAGTGTGTCACTTTAGGGCCCCACCAGCAGCCGCAGACCCTAGCAACCTTCCAACTCGGCCATTCATGCAAATCACTAACATTCACAGCGGCGACGACGACTACTTCTCCTCGGACCTCCCCGTCTCTGCCGACGGCAAGGCCGCCCACCCCCTCGACGAGTCCTTTGGCAAGCTCACCGTCCCGACTCTCGCCCTTTTCTCCAGCAAGGACGAGTTTGCCCACGTCTCCGACCTGCCAGCCATGTACGCCAAGTGGCAGGCGGCCTCCAACGGCCATCTTGAGTGCAGCGTCATTGCCGACGCAACCCACGCTGTCGAGGACCACAACCACCAGATCGCCCTCACCGAGGTCGTCACACAGTGGCTTCAGAAGAACTTCCAGTAGAACTCGGGTACAAGGTGGAAGGTGTATATAGTCCGATGATGAGCGCAAGTTGAACGGCAATGAGCGGGACGATACGACCACATCGGGAACTGACACATGCGCAAGAGTTTAGTGACTACTGCAGTCGGTATCCGACGCCCAAAACTGTGATAGAGTGGTTGCTGACAGTGTAATCGGCACATAATGGCGGTCACCCATGGTGGCAGGTGGGCGCAAGGGCTACCCCCTACCTTCTGTCTCTCGCTCTCGCACTCCCTCGCTGACGCCTGTCTCTCTCTCGCCCTCTCTCTAAATCACAAACACATGCGCTCCCACCGCCTGACAGTGGACGTTGAGGGGCATCAGAGACCGTCGCCGCTCGGCTTCCATCATCATGGCGGTCAGTGAAGGACCGGGAGGACAAGACTTCTACCAACAGTGTTGGGCTCCCGTTCTTCAGTGTCCATGTCGGTCCTTGTCCTTTTCATCGTCATCCAGGGGGGCGCCAGTGATCTTCGAGACGGCCAGCAGCGCCTGTAGCCTGTATCTGCCGACGTTTGACACCCATTGCAGGCAACGGTCAGCCTCTGCTTTATCCGCTCCAAACCCCTTCCGCCTTCTCTCCCCCCTTCGCTCCATCATTCCCGATCGTGCGCGCGCGAGTAACTGGCTACCGTCTTGATCCTATGCATTTTGTAAAGAGACTTAAATAACCTTCTCAGTCTCCCAGACCGAGTTGGTGGCGAACTCGGGAGGGGCGACCGGGTTAGTCTGAGTGATGTCAGTTGCGAGGCCATGGGAGAGTTGTTGTTTGTGCTTCGGCTCGCCAAGACAGCAGCACACTCACGGTCTGGCCACGGAAGTGCCCTGTCAACCGGCGGTCGCGCTCCATCATCATGTTGTCCCACTGGTCGGTCATGTAACGGGGGGCCTGTGGGGGTGTGAGTTGTTGTTTACCACGCGCGTCTGTCCGACATCGGAGGTCTGACGCACCTTGAAGTCGTTACGGAGGTACTCGATGGCCGAGAAGCCGTTACCAGTGATGGTGAACATGACGGTAACGAGACCTGCAATGTTAGCTATCGTACGTGCGCGGGTGGTGTCGTTGTCGGAGCTCCGAGTGCTGATGTATCGTGTGCTGGAGTCCGCGCGCGAAACGTACCGAAGGGGAGGATAGCCTGTGGAGATGTCAGCAATGGCGCAGCGGGGGGCGCGGAAGGGCGGGGCAACGTACTGTCCAAGGAACAGGCATGATGGCTAGGTTGGGCGGGGGTGTGGGGTGGGTATAGATAAGGTCGACTTAGTTGTCGTCGTCGTCGTCAATATGGCCGAGCTGGCTGTCAGTCTCCGGCGGGCTGTGGACAAATGAGCACCCAGGCAATGCGCAACCCACACCCAGCCAGGAGACCCCCTTCCTGGCTGGGCGGCATTGCGGAAATATGGAAAAGTGGCAGTCGCGTGTATCCCACGTGGAAAGAGCGCGAGTCGAGATTTCCGGTTCCTAGAAATGTCCAGTTCATTGATGTTGGCCTCCGTGACCGCCAGGCAGCTCGGGTCGTCGTTTTGTCTGAGCTCGCCACCTCTTGTCCTGTTGACACCACCACGCCCAACACTGAACCAGCTCGCCATCCCCGCACGCGACTGATCTAGTGTACCCTTCGCCAAAATGCCCCCCAAGAAGCAGGCCTCCAAGTCGGACGCCAAGTCGGCCGTGCGTACCTAGATCGTTGACGTTGAGACAATAATCATCTCGGGCTGACCATTGCGCAGAAGACCGACAATGTCGACGACAAGCCCCTCCAGGCCGTCATCCTTGCCGACTCTTACAACCGCCGCTTTGAGGTGCTTTGCCTCGACAGGCCCCGTATCCTCCTCCCCCTCTGTGGTGTCCCGCTCCTCAACTGGACCCTCGAGGCGCTGAGCAGCTCCAAGGTCAAGCAGGTCTTCATCTTCTGCGGTGTGCACGGTGACAAGATTCGCGACTTTGTTGCGTGAGTGCTCCTAGTGTCAGACCGGTGGGAAAGCAGGAGCGGACACTGACAACGCAGCGAGTCGCCTTTCAACAAGCTCCTCGACATCCAGTGCCTCTCCTCCACCACCGTCTTCTCGGCCGGCGATGCCCTCCGTGAGCTCGACGACATGCACGTACGTCTCGAAGGCAGAGCTGCTGAAACTTTTGCCCTAACACACGCAGGTTCTCAACCCCGACAACCCCTTCATCCTCGTGCACAATGCGCTCGTGTCCAACTATGACATTTCCGAGATGGTCGAGGCCCACAAGAAGCGTCGTGAGAAGGACACAAATATCATCATGACCATGGGTGTTGGCCGCGGTGGCCGGTAAGTGGTTAGTGCTGTTCGTTGCTGACGCTGCAGTGAGCACCCCGAGGCCCCCATTATGCTCGTTCACCCTCCCTCATCACGTCTCCTTAACTACACCCTCAACCCCCTCTCGCCCCGCCGTCACCACGTCGGTTTCCCTGCCAACCTCTTCCTCGACCCCTGGCCCGCAACCATTGACGAGTACGAGATCTGGTCGGGAACCTCGGGCTCGTCCTCGCGCGGCGGCTACCGCGACCTCGGTGTTGACATTTGCGAGGCCGACGTCCCTGCGCTCTGCACTGAGAACTTCGACTACCACGACCTCAGGAGGCACTTTGTCAACGGTGTGCTTACGTCGGAGCTTCTTGGCAAGAACATTAACGTCCACCTTGTCGGAAACCAGGAGACCAACGGAGACGTCACAGACCTGAAGAGCAAGATCCAGAGTGGACGCTACGTCGAGCGCGTCAGGGATACCCGGTCGTACGGCGATGTCACCAACGACATTCTCAGGCGGTGGGTCTTCCCCCTCGTTCCCGACGTCAAGCTTCCCGGCGGCGTCGACTACGAGCTCCGCAGGGGCAACATTTACGTCTCGCGCGAGCACGTCCTGCTATCGCGCACCACCACCCTTGCGGGTCCCATGCTCATCGGCTCGCGCTGCCAGCTCGACCAGAACACCCTCATCCAGGGCTCAACCCTCGGGGCCAACTGCAAGGTCGGTGCCCACACCACCATTACCAACTCGTACATCTTTGGCGACGCACGGATAGGCGACAAGTGTGTCCTCAACGAGTGTATCATGGGCTTCGGTGTCACTCTCGGCGACAACGTTACCATCGGCAAGGGCTGTCTGATTGGCGACGGCGTCAAGATCGGCTCTGGCGTTACCGTTGAGGACTTTTCGCGCATCGGAAGGGACAAGTACCGTCCGGACGACTACGACTCGGACGACGAGTCCGACGACGATGTTGAGTGTGAGTTGACGCTTCCTCATTGCTCTGAAACTGACGTCAGGCTGCAAGGCGCTTGGCCCGGACAGCGTTGGTTTCCTTTGGCCCAAGGAGGAGGAGGAGGAGGAGGACATTGACTCGGACGACGAGGGTGAAGACCCTTACGAGCACCCTCGCAACAAGAAGCTACTGCAGCTAGGCCGCCGCCTGTCGAACGTTTCTGGCTCGACCGCTTCAGTCTCGACGCTGTCGGTCGCCTCATCGGACGAGATGGACTCGCCTATGTCGCTCGCTTCCGACGCCGACCTCGAGGCTGTCGCGCTCCTAAACCTCAACGACGGCCCTGCTCCTGCGTTCTTCACCGAGTGCCGCGCCTCGCTCGCCCGTGCGTTTGCCGAGGACCACTCGATTCCCAACGCGCTCCTCGAGCTCAAGACACTCGTCATGGGTTACAACTCGGGTATCGACCTTGCGCGTGAGGAGGTCGTCAACTACATTATGGCGCAGATCCCCACCGAGGGCGGAGCCGCCAAGATCCTCGGTGCCGCCACCGCGCTCTGGGAGCGCTGGGGCGGCCTCGCCACCTCGCTCTGCCGCGACCCCTCCGAGGTCGCGCTCGACGTCCAGACCTTTTGCGTCCGCAACGACGCCTACGCCCCCTGGTTCGGCGTCTACCTCCGCTCGCTCTACGACGGCGATGTCGTCGACGAGGACGGCCTCGTCGAGTGGCGCTCCCTCAGCGCATCCCGCGGCGACGGCGCCAACGAGTCGGAGCGCGAAAAGTTCAAGGAGGTCTTCCTCAAGGGCAAGGCGTACGTTGACGTCCTCGAGGACATGGACAGCAGCAGCGACGAGGACGACGACGAGGACGACGACTCGGACGACGAGTAGACATTTGGTAGTTAGTACATTTATTGGAGGAGGTCATGCATCAGCTACAAACAATAGAAACGCAAATGATCATGTCGGCGTTGCAGGCAGGCAGAGTGGCGCTGGCCAGTAGATCCTCCTGCCGTCCAAGGTCCTTTCGTGGGCTCGACCGAGGCCGCTTCAGTTAGCTACTGTTTTGTACTGTTGCCCAGGCAGACACAACCCGAGGGCAGCCTCCCACCTCACCTCCAACAGCAGTTCCGACTCTCTGTGCTCGCGACAAGCATGCCTGTTGATTGCTCTCAGAGTATCAATGCCAAGGTGATTGCATAATCCATGTATTGTGGTGATACATCAATGCTAGGTAGGTAGGTTATTGTCAACATTAAGTGGGTTGATGGTGGTGTGGGCGTGTGAATGTGTGTGTTACAAGGATACGAATGCAGGGTAAGGCCACCACTGAAGCTGGGCTGGCGGGGGAGTTCGATAGTAGTAGTGGCGAGACTTGCGTGTTGGTGCACCATGGCTTGAATTACTAGCAGAGTGTCGTTTGAGTTTGGGAGAAGCGGAGAGGAAAGGTGATTAGATAGGGGTAAAGCCGCGGAGCTGGCCGAAGAGGCGCATGCTGCGACGCCGCTTGGGAGGAGTCTTGGGCGATTCCTCCGTCGGACTGGCGGATGTGACGCTGCCCGCAATGCTGCCGTTGCTGCGAGATTTTGAGAGCGAGAGACTGCTCGGCTTTCCGACCGACAGGGTGCTCGATCTTGCTTTGACCTTGTAGACCTTGCCGCTTTCGCTCTCCTCGGACATGTCGTTGAGACTGGGTACGGAGGGCGAACGGCGGGCAAAAAAGGACATGGAACGACGGATCGTGCCAGTGCTGCCTCCGCGGGGCGGGGAGCCCTTGCTGGGCGACACGTTCGAGACGGCATGAGGGACGTTGTCCGGGACGTAGACAAAGCTCTCATCCGAGTACATCCGCTTCGGGACACGGGGCCGGGCAGTAGGCGGCGGCGAGGTCAAGTTCTCGACAATCTCCCCCATTTCTCCAGGCTCAGCCACAGGTTCAAACTGGGCAACCGAGGAGATGGCAGGAGAAGCCGGAACTGAGCGGGCACGCGAGTGCACGCGGCCGCCATCGAGGTTGAGGCTCGAGATAGAGGCCGACTGTCGGCGATGGCCGCGGGTGGAGGTCATGCTCATTTCGAAGCCACGGCGGAGAGACAGGGACGAGCGGCGGCCGCGTAAGGGAATATCGCTGACGGACGAAAAGGACGTGTTGCGAGAGATATCGGCGTCCACATCAAGGTTGCCATCTAGCGACACCATTGTGCGAGGGCGGGAGCGGATCCGAGTGGGCAAGACTGCACCTCGGACTTCGGGGGCGGCAAGGACATCAAGGGTCGTGCGGGACGTGTCCGCAAAGCTGAGGCGACGGCGGAGAATGGGGGTATCAAAAAGGGAAGATGTGCGGCGCGATTCAGAGGTGTTCGTGTATTGGTGTTGTACCTTGCTCCGTGCGGTAGCAAGGGACTCGAAAAAGACATCAGAGAGTGCACGGTCGACTTGGAGGCGCTGGGAAGCCGATGCACGGCGGAGAAGAAGGGTAGCCGGCTGGGAGCGGCGATACTCTGAGGCTGGAGCCATCGACGACTCGCCCGATGGGGAGCTGCCAGTCGATAGGTTGGGCTCGAGACCCTGGAGAAGGTCAAGCCCCATGACCGTGTGACGCTTGCTGCTGCTTTCGACAGTCTTGGGTGGCGCGAGGCTTTTCTCCAGTTCGTCAATGGTCACAACCGTATGCCGGGTGGGCGGGAGTCCAAAGATATTGACGCTGGACGGGAGCTCAAAGGGTGGCACGATGCTCTCATTGCGTGCGGCGACAAGCTCATTAGCCCACACTTCTTTTTCGGCATCGCACGAAGCGGCGAGATCAAAGTTGTGGTCACGCAGAGTGAGGCGGATCGAGTGGGGGAGGAAACCTGATGCTTGTCAGCTACTGACCGCATTCCGTGTTCCTCGCGCATCAACTTACCCTCAGTAATGTCGATCAGCTCGAACGCTTCCAAAGGCAAGTAGTGCTTGGCCTCGAAGCGGTTACCGCGCCTGATCTTCGCGAGGATCAGATACCCTCGGTACAGGAATGCCGCAAGGTACTTGACCTTGACAGGGGCCTCCAGGGGGGCGTAATGCGGGTGGTGGTAGAGCACGTCGAGCGACCCGCCAAGCCGGCAGATTCCAAGGTGCTCCATGAACTCATCGGACAGTATCGGGTGGGGCTCGAGCCTATCCGCGATCGTAATAGACTTGATTTCGGCGTCCTTGTATTGCCTGGCCTCGTCCGCATTTACTGCCACGGCACGCATGATGGCCTGGGCCCGTCCGACAGCGGTAAGCGTCTCGCTTGGCGGCAGCTCTTGATTGACGTCTGCGAGCAAGGCTGCGAGGAGGAGCGGGTACCTGCAGACGCGCTGCACGGGTGAAATCAGAATGTCTTGGAAGCGAAGCCGAGACCTCGAGGGGCGCGGAGTACGGTTGTAGAGCAGGTCCCGTAGTGTCGGGTGGGCCGTGGTCGAGACCACATATTGGCAGCGTTTCTCAAAGGCGTCAAAGTCGGCGCGGTGAGAAATGCCACGCACGAGAGGGGCAGCTGCTGTCGACCCAGCGCAATAGTCGTTGTACAGCGAAAAGCTTGTGACCTAGGAATGTGTTAGCACAGCAAAGCACAAGCCGAGTAGGGATGAAGACTCACCTCCCGAACAAATAGGTCAGCCACACGCTTCGTCACGTTGTCGACCGTGTCTGCGGGTGCCTCGTCGTAACCCATTCCACAGAACTTGAGGATATCAACGAGATGCGCCGCAAACTGCACATGAAATTGGAGGAGGTCCGTGGTGTTGCGCACGACGAGACAGTGAATGCGCTCCGAGACATGCGGGAGAGCTGCCAACTGGGGTAGGTAGACGTGAACGAGCGATTGAAGATCGTGAACGTAGGAGATCTCAGTCTCCACAATCTCGAGGATGATCATTCGCCGCTTCTCGGTCAAGACGCGTTCTTTGGAGGGGCGCTTGCTGTCGGTGGAGACTTCTGCGGGGCTACTGCCCCCTTTCTCGTCAACATCGAGACCAATTGCACCGCCGCCCTCCTTTCCGCTGCGAGCACTCCTCGAAAGTGACGTCTTTGTCGATGCAGGGAGCGATTTTGTCATTGCGGAAGGCGATGACGTCAACGGTTCGGAGACGAACGAGACCGCGTCTGCTGCTGCGTTCAGTTCGGCGTTGGCCTCCTTGACAAAACTGTCAATATCCACATCGGGTATGCAGTGGCTAAGACGGTCCGTCGAGATGCTGAGAGCGCCGAGACGCATGAGAGTCTCTTTCGAATGGATGAGGCTAGACGATCGAGGTGGTGGCGGCGGGAGTACTGGCGGAGACAATGGGCGTACTCCCGAAACCATGGTCACTGATTGCAGTGTATATGGTCCTTCCTCCCGGAGAAAGTCGTAGGCGGTGGTCGTGACACCGCCAAACTCGCGCCAGCGCTCGATACCGTTGTCGTCGGCGGTGAAGGAGGCACGTCTGCGGGTGGTGTCTGATGCGGGGTCGCCAAACTTGGATGACGCTTCTTGGAGCCGTTTTACATAGTTGACTGCTGTTGTCGAGCGACGGCGCTCGAGGCTGCTCATGGATGTCTGGGGCCGCAGACGCGATGGCTGCTGAGATCTCCTGCTGGACGAAGCTGTACGCTCGTCATAGGCGGTCGCGGGAGGGTGCGCCCACGGATGGCCTGCTGCGGTGTTTAGTTGACTGGATATTGTCGGACGCGTGTTCTGAGGCCACGCCATAGAGGAAAGTGACGGGGTGGTCAGATTTGTGCGTTTAGCTGTGAGCGGCCCATTGTCGCCAACAAGAGGGCTGATGGGGTAGGCGGAGAAGAGGGGCTCGTCCACTGTAGCCGTGGGAATGGTGATGGGAGTAGGAGATGGACGACGGTGAGAAACACTTGCGACAGAGCGCGCAGTGTGGAATGAGGGGGCGAGTGAGGGTGCTGGGCTGGCGGCACGAGAGGATTCTGGCGAGAGCGAGCGAGAATTAAAGGGAGAAGAGAGCGCCGGCTCGATCTCGAGCTTTGGGACGGGCGAGTCGCTCCTCGAAGCGGGAGCCGTGTCGAGGGTGCGAGCGAGCGCGTCCATGAGGGCGACATGAGCGATGGCCATGTCGACGCACTCTGTCCAATGTGGACTTGTGGTCGGGCGCAGCCGATCGCTCAGGAGGGGAGAGGTGCTGGGGAGAAAGCTTGGGTCAAGGGAGTGGGGATGTGTGCACGGCAACGGATGGGTGCGTGCCCGCAGGGGGTCCTTGTTGATGTTAGATGAAGTGGCTGGGGAATGGATCGGGTGGAGAAAAGGTTTGCTGCTCACAAACGAACGTGGTGTGGAAGAGTTGCGTGCGATGGGGGGAAGGATGTGTGGCGTGATGAGGAGGACGTGGGGAGGCGTTCTCTAGCTGCCGTCGTTGTGGTCGTGGTCGTCGTCAATGTTATGCGATGCGATGGCGATCGTGCTGTCGACGATCACTCTGTGTGTGTGTGTGTGTGTGTGTGTGTGTGTGTGTGTGTGTACGTGCGTGTGTGCGTGGGTAGGTGCGCTGCTGTGGGATAGAGTCAGCCAGCGGAGCGCTTGGGGAGAATGGAGGAAAGAACAACAACAACGTCGAGCCGACTCTGGATGAAGGCGGCAGCAGCGAGGACCAACCAGCCAACACGTCTGTCTGTGCCCCTGTTGCAGCAGCCTGGACTGGACTGTGGTTCACTCACGATTTGCTCTCGGTGAGCGGACCGGTGCTTCTCCTGTTGCGAGTGGGCAGGCAGGACGCAGGACGCGCAGGTTGCAGGATGAGGTGATACGTGCGATTGCTTTTGCGGCAGGTGCTGCTTTACCTTGTGACGACAAAAGTCTAAGGGTCCGAGATGCAAGGACGTGCTGCTCCTGGCTGGCTGGTCCTGATTCTGGTCGTCAGCACTTGGGTTTCGTTCTCGTGCTCGGGTTCTGCAAAGGAAGAGCTCACAAAGGTTACTGGTTGGCGGCGGGCGTCACTAACAGACAGACTCTGGAAAGCAAGCCCTGGACGTTGATGTCCTGTCTCTGGTGGTGTCTGATAGCAATACGCCTAGAGTGTCTCTGCACCTGGTTTGGACAGGCTTGGCAGGCAGGCGACCCAGGTCAGGCAAGCGAATGGACGGGCCCACAGCCGCAGCCCTCTACAGCAGCAGCAGCAAAGCCAAGCAAGTAAGCCTCAGGAAGGCTTTTTTGCGTATTACTGACCGCTGCCGTTGCGGGTGGTCGGGCAATCAGGGTCCACTGGCCGGGCAGCAAGGGACAGGCGCAGCAAAACGACACACGGGGCAATGAACAGGGAGGCGCGGATGGGGAAAGGGAGGGAGGAACCACCCAAAGGCGCAAAGCACAAGCGGCGGCGGGGGGGCGTTTGAGTCCGACGACGAGTCTGGGTTTGCGCGAGCAGGTGGAACGTGTGGGCGTGAACGGCAGGTGCGGTTTTGATGGGTGGGGAGTGTGTTGGAGAAAAAAACACACAAGAATCAAGAGGGGTGGTGGAACGGCCCTATCCAGGTATTTTGAACAAAGACAAGAAGGATGCGATATGAGGTGGTTTCTGTAGCGTCTAGAGTATTATCGCCATTCCTCGAGTGTCGATGGAGACCGGAGACCTGATGCAACGCGCGCGACGCGGCGATGGCTGAATGAAAGATGATCAGATGGACGAGGTGGCGAGGCGAGGTGTCGGTTGAGCAGCCGACCCTTCAGTAGTAACTGATTTGCAGCGTTCTATAGGGTGGTCGAGTGAACATCAGCTGCAGGGCAGACAGACAGCTTGGGTTCTGCCTAACAGCAGCAGCGGCAGTAGTGCATGCAAGGTGGTCTCTGGTCTCTTGTTCACACAGACTAATGCTGCCTCGGTTGTCGGTATGACGCCGCCTTGAAACGGAAACACCTCGATCTCAACCCCTCCCACCACCCAAGACTTGTCGGATTGGGCTGCAAAAATGCTCGTAGAAGGCAGGTTGGAGATGTATGTCTGCCCGTAGCTCTACAGTTGGGAATGCCAGGCAGCTAGGCAGGCAGGCAGGTGGCCGCGGCACGCACAGTGGCTGCCATGCCGTTGCCCAGTCAGTCATCTGTCCTCTTGAGAGCCAGGGACCAGGGACCATGCCAGGGAATCGATGATGATGATGATGTCTGTCGGGTTGGAGTGTTACATGATCCTTGCCTAACTCAACTTGTCCATGTTGCCCGCTCGCTCCTCGGTGGCCTGGCGCAATCCACCCACCCACTCACCCGGGGTCCGCATCTCGTACCTGTCCACCAGAGGTGCGCAGCTGACCTGCCTGCCGCATGAAAAAAAGAACAGCATAAAAGCATCGGGCTCGTCCCACAGAACCCACGCACAGCCTGCACAAGGGCTTGCTTTGCATCATGTCGCTCCTTTGTGCACTGACTGGTGCTCGTCATGGACACCACGCCCGAAGCCGATAATGTTCACCCTCCCTCTCATCCCCCGGCCCGGGCAGCCATGTTCCAACCCTCCCCCACACATGACCCAGATCCCCAAACGGGTGCTATTGGATACATGTGCCGTCTCATGATATTCAAGGTTTTCTCCTTTGATTCGCTCGACGAGACCAGGACGACTAATCTCATGTGAAAGGGATGGCTGAATCTACGACCGCCCACTGGGCAGATTACCTTCTTCCACAAAATGGGCTGCGGGGCTGGTGGACGATGACTTGGCACTCGTGCAACATTGACGAGCCGCATCTGGGGCCATTCACCGCCAAGTAGCCAAGTGGGCCCCGACCCACCCATGGCCGCAACCCACGACGATGGGCCGATCGCAACAGGCCGGCCGACAGCACAGACAAACAGCCAAGCAACGGTGGCCTGTGCTTTCAATATGAGTTAAGCGTGCGGCCCGCCGTGGCTGCCGATTTCGCACCAGTGCGCATGCAGCGCATGATGGCCAGGTTTGAGGTTTGTCGGCAGTGGCGGCGCCCGCTTTCCCTCAATCTCCTGAACTGTGATACTCTCCGACAGCACAGGGCCAGCAAGGTTCGGCAGCTGTCACTTCTTCTGCGACCACCCCATCCTGCCACGGTGTCAACCGACAGCGAGATGTATGTGAGGTGGGGGCAAATACCTCCTTCTTCCAGGGTCTGTCTCACAAGTGCACTGCACGATCAACAGAACGGTAAAGAACATGAGCGGCCTGAGCGGAGGAAATATGACCCAGCGCCGGGTAAGAGGCCAGAGGTTTCGACACATGGCAACCGCTGTGGGGTGGAAAGCATGCGTACTCCAAACAATGTTGAACACTCCCAACTCTCACTGCCTTGCCCGACGTTTCATGCTCCGAGACACAAAGAGTACGTGAGCACTCTATCCACATTCCAGTGCTGAAATGCAATGAACTTGCAAGATGGCTTGAAGACTTTACGACAAGACCGCGACACTGCGACAACGTCGACTGTCGCGTCGTCTCTGTACACGTTCATGAAGGTAACATGTATCTCGGTCCTGGCTGCACGGCTTTGCAGAGTAACTCTTGCTCCCGCTTCCCATAACGAGGCGACAATTCCTGCCGACATCGTAGTTCCTGGTGCGAAATCATAGAGCTTCCTTTACTCGTCTGGAAAGGATGACGAGAGTGGATGACGTTGGGCAAGGCTAGGCACTCTATCTCCTTCACCTGTATGGAAACACACAAGCTCAGTGGCCCAGCATTGCGTTGGAAGCTCGCACTTCTCTACGGCGGGTGGGCTGGGCCTAACCTTTGTCGATGATCATGGCGACTTCGGTACGGAAGAGACCGTTACACCGTGACATGTCACTAGGGTGCAACCAGTCCCACACGGCACCGGTACAGGGGATGAACGGCACCGGTACAGGGGATGCTTCAAGTCGACTGCCGGCCGTGCTCTCGGGAGGCTCGTCCTGCAGTGGCATTTTTCGATTTGATCGCCAGTTACGGGACTGTGCTACCTGTGCGAACTCTGAAAGTAATTAATTGCGAGGGGGCCTAATGTTTTCCCGCAGCCAAGAGTCTGCCCGCCCACCACTCTGGTCTGGTCAACGTTGGTCAACGGCCACGGAATGCATGCTGCTGACGGTAGAGGACATTTCCGCTCGTCCGTTGAAGTGTGGAGCAGGACAAGTGCCTGGTGCTACATATATATACTTTAAATGTTGGAGCGGTATCTAGCCGAATGACAGCGCTCCACTCCAGCGTCATAGGATGCAATTGGAGTGGTGGGTGGAGGTGGTCCAGTCGGCCATTTACGCACTCACTTATCTTTGCCCTCGCCGCAGCTGGTCCAAGAAGTTACAGCTCCTCGCTTCGTGAATAACTGCCGTTCATCCAGGCCGTAGAGGTTCCGTCTCGCTTACTTCCCACCTGTGGGGATCGAAAAATCAGCGGGTCAAAGAGAGTTCCCACAACGGAAGTATGGGTGGATCCATGACGGCAGCCTTGGATGTGGAAGCGTTCTTCTGCCAAGACCTGCTGGGACTTGCGGAATCTGCTACTAAGTTGGCGGCGTGACCGTTTCTCATTCCCATCGAGTGACCGGCAGCACCTCATCACCCGCGCAGATTGACAGCCGCTTGGAAACGAGAGACAGAAACGCTCAAACCAGCTAAAACCAGAAACGTTGGTTATACGGCCTAGATCCAGTGGGCAACGGAAGTTGCTTTCACCAATAAAGCCTTCTTCACCGCAACGACTTATTGCCGCAACAGCTACTGACTTGACCTCCAGGCGACATGATCTGTGAGTGTGGAGATCTAGCCAAATCTCCAACCCGAGTCAGGATGATGTTGCCAGTAGCTGGGGTGTTGGGAAGCAACGAACGGAAGTAAGGCCGTGAGCTTGAGCCCCCGACTAGACTCGGAAGGATTAGTACGTGACGCATCGGATTGTTCATTATCATGGAATCAAGAATGCCACCGAGAGGAAGGTCTTCTCAGCAGCGACGTGCCGCTCAAAATCCAGACTGTTCGTTGTCGAGGCATGCGCAACGAACTGTCGAACCGAGAAGTGGCATCGTCGCTCTCACCACTCCGAGCTGTGAACTGACACGGACGAGCATAGTTATGGTATGCACCTAACGCTTGTTTCACCATGCAGGCCGGATCTGAAGCTGGCACGCTAATCGGCAGTCGTCATGGTCCCTCGGTCTGGCCCATGGCCATTCCCACTGATTGCTCACTTGCTAATGCCGAGTCGGACATACGGCGATAGGGTCCAGGGCGTCGTCTTGCTTTGCCACTCCCGCAGTACACCTGCATTCAGGCGTCGCGTCCACCACGGCCTCGGAAATGACACGAGGGAGGCGCATGACAATGATGACAGACACATTCGGTGCATGGCTGTGGCGCAGTTGTCGGCTTGACAGCGATCGGTTCGCCACCAATCAAGCTTACGGCCCATTCATCGCACGCACCCTCAGTTCAACAGTGCAGAGCCGAGTAGAGAGACACGACCAACGGGCGTTGCAGAGCAAACGTACGTGAGGAACTGGTGTCCACCTGGCTGCCGCCGCACCGTCTACCCTCGTCGGTCATTCAGCCACAGCAGGGCTCGACCGGCAATCGTCTCTCGTCCCTGGGGGCGACTGCCACGGCGAACGTGAACAGCCGTACGCCCCTCGTGTCCAGGGCCGATTTCCGCAAGACAAACAGCAGTGAACTGGCGGTTGAAGGTGGATACGGAGTCCTGAGAAATTCGCTTTGTACATCCTTCACACACAAGACTGGCTCGTGCTCTGACGTACGCCGCGTTTCCGAAAGTGCAGTGGTCGGTCCTCGGCGCCGAGCACGCCATGCGCCACCACAGCGGGCAGAGGTGGCGCCGCGGCGGCACTGTGGGCCTCGGAAGTGGGAAGCAGTCAGCCACGGCACGAAGCTATGACTTGTAGGATTTCACAAGCGTCCTTTCCAGTGCCTATGGTCTCGTACCTGGAACGAGGACAAGAGACAGGTAGAGAGACAGGGTGGGGTGCGAACCTCATGTATGTCATGTTCGCGTCCGCCAATCCCCGCTGGGCTCTTCCCATCGGACAGCCGGCTCCGCTCACTAGTAATTTCTCAGTAACACATTGTTGTTGGTCTCGAGCACATCCACTAACGCTTGGGAGCCGGGAGTTGCCCGCTCGCTGCCTGCCCGTCCGCTGCTGGGTTCCCGGAACGAATAATCGATGACGAGGTGCCGGATAGAAAGTCGCAGGAACGCACGTATTGTTCGTTGTCGTGGACGCGAATCCGATCGCCTGATCGGGAATCGGCGACGCGTCCTCGGATAGTGAGGCGACCGGCCGGGGCACGTTCCTGCCAGTCCGTCCTGTAGAAGTAGTAAGGTAGTATGAATAGATCAGCATCGCGCGGAAACCGCTGCTCATGGCCTAGAAAGAGGTAAAGCATCCGAGATGATCGAGTGAGAATGCGGCAGTCCCTCGGCATCTCGGTGACGGAGGCTGGGCCGGGCATGCCTTTTCGGTGGGGAGTCGCACTCTGCACCACGATCGCTAGAACAGAGGTCTTTCTCACCGATAGGCGCGTTTCGGAGGCCTCATCGACCAATAGGTGCAATAGGTGGTCAGTCTCTGGGGTCGTGATGCCGTCGAGAGATACGCTTTCACGGCGCCATCAGTGATCTGCTCGGCGGCCAACGACGCACCGTCTGCGTCGGCGATCTCTACGATGAGCGGGCAGCCTCGGTCTTCTGCTTATGCAGCCCTGAGATAGCCAGAAAGATCATTTGGGGTCCTCCTAAAGATTCCGGGTTGGTGAGGCAGACGTCTGGGGCTGCATGCCGGGCACTTATGGTTCCTATGTCGCGATGGCAGGTTGTTGGAGGCTCTCCGGTGGTGGCGTGCACGATGAACAATGGCGCCCCCTGCTGTCCATTAGGTCAGCTGGTACGTTCAAGTTGAGTTTGAGATGGCGACAGCAAGAGAGGATGCTGTGCAGTCTTCTGCAGTGAATAGAAACCATCTGTCCACAGGCATCCTAGTGGCTATACGGCACGAGGACTCGGCATCTCAACACCGACATTCATGCCGTACCAGGTTCGCCCTGACCAGCCCTAAATCTCCGACATCGGTATGCGCGAGATTACGCGCTACCKTSGRWGGCGCGRGMAGCGGGGACAGCACGGGTAAAGGAGCGAAGGGCGAACATTTTACAAGGTATTGGTAGGGGTATGCTGTTCTTACTGTGAAGAGAAGGAGAGCCCAAGTCGACGGCGCTGCTGCCCTCCATCATCGCGGACAGCCAAAGAGGCCGAGCCAAGGTCCCGAAATCTCGGGTGGAGGCGCGGAGGTATTTGGCCAGCCGCCACTACCGTGGGAGAGCTGGGATGAGTGGACCTCCACTGCCTTTGTTATGACGCCGTTGAGCCACTTATGACCCTCCTCACTGCTCTTTCACCACTGCTCGTGATTACATCCCCTCTGCTCGCCACAGCTCTACCGGATGGGCAGCGAGCACGCATACTTTGAATCTAGAAGGACACTATAGAGGCTCGCGGCGCGCATCACTGCCGGCCCACCATGTCCAGATCACTAGCCGCGGAGCAGCGGCGGCACATTCCCTACCTTGCGTTTCACAAGACGATTATCCGCGAGATTTGTCGCCCGCAGAAGGATGACCTGCTCATTATGGCCAAAGGTCTGGGAATGCGACGTGTGAGTACTGCTGTGGCGTCGAGGTTTAGCAGTCACTAGCTGACAACAGATCATCTGCGCGCTGCTCAAGACGTACGACAGGAAGGAAGACCTGGTCATTGTGGTGGGTACCAGGAACTGCGTGTTTTTCTCACCCAGTAGATCAATGCGCGCGCAGAGGACGAGGCGGGAATAGGAGATGAGCTCGGCATCATGGGCGTGCGCGAGCCGGGCTTCCGCATCCTCACGTATGAGATGGGGGTCAAGGAGCGGTGAGCGTTGAGCAATTGGAGTTACCGCTGACAGCAGCGAGGAGAAGTACCGTGGAGGTGGACTGTATTCTGTCACATCCAAGATCTTGGTGAACGACCTGCTCAGTATGTGCTTTCAAAGACATCGACCAGCTTGGGGACAATACCCAGCTGACAGACAGAGGGTAACGTACCCGTCGACCTCATCACAGGAATCGTCGTGCTGCACGCCGAGACGTGGGTATCGTTCCACTGCCAATGCTAACCCAACAGTGTCAAGCACGGAAGCCTTGAGGAGTTTGCTGTGCGGTTGTACCGCCGCCAAAACCAGGTTGGTCCGCGCTTGCACACTGGCGCTAACGTCAGAGCGGCTTCTGCAAGGCGTTCTCGGACGAGCCGGAAATGTTCGCCCACGGCCTGTCGCCCCTCAAGGACATGCTCGTCAACCTCAACATGAACAGCGTCATGATATGGCCTCGGTGAGTCAGCGCCTTGCGCAAGAACTAACCCCCAGATACAGCGAGGGCGTCAAGACATCGCTCGCTACACGGCAGGCCGAGGTCGTTGAGATGTACCAGCCGATGAGCGAACTGATGCGCCGGTGCCAGGACGCGATTTCAGAGTGCATGGAGGCGATGATTGTTGAGCTCAAGCGCGACCACTCATTGGTGAGCTGATGTCACACCGCTAGCTGACGCCAGAACCTCGACCTCGAGGACCTGACCGTGCGCAACGCGCAGTTCAAGAACTTTGACACGATCGTGTTCATGCGTCTGCGGCCGGTCTGGCACAAGGTCGGCATGAAGACCAAGATCCACGTCAAGGCCCTGAGCGAGCTGCGCGACCTCCAGACGTGGCTGCTAGAGTACGACTCGGCGACGTACGCAGCATACATCAACACTCTGCAGCGGCAGCACTTTTTGGCGCAGAAGAAGACGTCCGGCCCGGGGCAGTATCTTCACGACTGGTTCAACGCACCGGCCGCGGCGATGCTGGTGGAGGCATCCCAATTGCGCGTGTCGCACCAGAAGGTGGTCATGGAGGGGACTGCGACCACACCGATACCCGATGGCGAGCGGCGCTCGTGCTCGGATCCCGAGGACGAGTTTGCGGACGACATGGAGGCGGTGCGCGAGCTCGAGGACCGGAGAGACGCTCCGATAGGCGGACAGCCGATCCTCGACGACGACGGTGACGATATTATGGAGGTCATCGCGACACAGGGGGAGCCTGTACCGCAGAACCGCCACGGCGAGCCCGCAGCCGAGGACGACGACGACGTACTGCAGGAGGTTGGAAGCGCTCCCCCCGTCTTCCGTCCCGTTCTGTTTAGCGCCGACACGGATCTCTCCTCGCGCGTCACGTCTCGCCTGCGAAAGAACCACGAGCCGGTACTCGAAGAGCAGCCCAAATGGGCGCTGCTCGCCAAGGTGCTCAAAGAGATTGAGGACACGATCGCACGCATCAGCGAGTCACATTCTGGTAGGCACTAGACTCTGGTCGTTTCTAACTCCAGAACAACCGGGTACCAACACGGTACTCGTCATGTGCGCGTCCGACCTCGCCTGCCTGCAACTCCGACAGTACCTGACCACGATGATGCCGACGCAGCCGCCGTTTGGACCGAATGCCGGACGGCGGATGATGGAGACGCTCTTCCTGAGCAACTGGCAGCACGAGAAGAACGGCCAGTACCTGTCTAATCCGAGCACGTACAGCAACGGGGCTGCGGCTGACCAGGTCGCGCCCCAACGGGGCGGCCTGGAGGAGAAGCGCATGCAGGAGGCGCGGAGAAGGAACGCGTCGGCTATCAAGCGCCGGCGGCTGCGAGCAGGTGCACCAGCCCGCCTCGGCCGCGACCAGTGAGCTCCGTCCGCGTCTTCTTACAAGCTGACTTCAGATCCGTGAGGGAGTTGGCAATGCGCGACATGTCAGCATTTGCAGGTGACGCGGACGAGGAGAAGCAGATACAGTGGGCCCTCGGCGAAAGCCTGCGGAGCGTGGACGACGAGGCGGAGCCGAGTGTTGGCTCGAGTTCGAGGATACCGTTGGGTTCGCGCAAGCGGCCATCGCCGGAACTCGACCCCTCGATAGCTGGCCTGCTCGATACGGCCGCCGGTATCCTCGACGAGGGCGATCTGGGCCGGACGGACTGGATGCACGAGCAGGGATTGCTCGAGGACTGGGACACAGACTATGGTCTCCTCTCCCCCGCCGACCAGGTCATTATCCGGCCGTATGGTGGTGAGGACGATGACATCATGCTGCAGGAGCTGCGTCCGCGGTTCGTTGTCATGTACGAGCCGAACCTGCCGTTCATCCGCCGTTTGGAAGTGAGTTGGCGGGGTTGTTGCTAGCTAACAACAGGTGTACAAGAACTGCAACCCCGGCCTTGCCCTGCGTGTGTACCAGATGACATACACCAATTCGTTTGAGGAGGACCGCTTCCTCGCCACGATGCAGCGTGAGGCGGAGGCGTTCAAGAAGCTCATCGAGGATCGCGGCGTGAGTTTGATGTTGCAATGTTGAAGCTGACAGCAGGGCATGGTCATTCCCATCTTCAACAATAACCCGCGCGCACCAATGCGCGACGCCGTCTCGAGGCAGCGCACCACGTACTCGAGCCGCAATGCCGGTGGCGGCGAGGCTGCGGTAGAGTCCAAGGTGAGTGCAGCTCGGCGGCATCTCACCGTAGCTCTGCATCAAGCACCTACTCACGCCAGATTGTCGTTGACATTCGCGAGCTTGGCGCGCTGCTCCCGTCGCTAATTGACGCGGCGGGCATTGTGGTAGTCCCGGCAACCCTCACAGTCGGTGACTACATCTTGTCGCCGAAAATGTGTGTCGAGCGCAAGGCGCTTCCCGATCTGGAGCAGAGTCTCGCAAATGGACGCCTGTAAGTCAGACACTCCCGGGCGTGGCTGACACCAGTCACACACAGTGTGAGGCGATGAGCGCACACTACGAGGTCTGCATTCTGCTGATTGAGTTTGAAGAGGACAAGTTTGGCATGCGGGTGAGTACCCTCTTTCTTTGCGCACTCTGACGCACAGACGACGGCAGATGCGCGGCGCGAGGCCGCAGGGCGCGGCAGCGGGGGGGACGGCGACGGCTTCCAGGACACGTTCTACCTGCAATCGAAGCTTGTGCTGCTTGCGCTGCATTTCCCGCGGCTGCGCATTGTGTGGTCGTCGTCGCCTCACGAGAGCGTCAAGATCCTCGCCGACCTCAAGCTCAACCACGACGAGCCGGACGAGGACGCGGCGATTATGAAGGGTAGCGCAGAGGGCGGCGACAGCCTCAAGCCGCAGCTGGAGAATGCGGGCGCGGTCGAGATGCTGCGTGCGATCCCTGGCATCTCGGGACACAATTACCGGCACGTGATGGCGCACGTCGCGAGTATCCGGGAGCTTGTCGAGCTGGACCAGGAGGAGCTCAAGCGCATTCTGGGTGAGGACAACGGCGCGCGGGCGTACGCATTCATGCACCGCGACGGCCGGCGTTGGTAGTCAGTCGCTGAGAGAGGGTGTCGGGATGCAGAGATGTCCGTCTGTTTGCTGTTGGGCAACTTGGACTGGCGATGGCTGAGGGCCGGATGGCCGATCTGCGTGGAGGAGGTGGTGGACGCGATACGACGCGATAGGTCTCGGGCCCGCAAAGGCGGGCGGCAGTGCACCGTTGCGACTCACGCAACGCGTGATCACTTGTGCCACTGCTCAGTCGTGGTGAGGATGTGAGGAAAGCGCACTGATTTGTTCCGATATTTTCCCAAGCAAGGCACAGGTGAGAACTGGGAGAAGCGAACAGAGCTCCGGAATCACCACAACCCAGAGGTGTACACGCACACACAGACGGTTAAAGGGAAACACATGGTCTGTAAACTTTGACCCGTGATCCAGTGCACGGAAACATTGTGAGAAGTAGGGGAGGTGGGCAAGCGCTCACAGCTCACGGCGAACGGTACGGCACGCTACGAGCACGAGCACGAGGGAGCGATATGTACAGTGGCACGGGCCTGGTGACGACGAGGTGTATGACGCAGGGGCGGGTGCGGCACAGAGCAAGCATGGTGATGATGCAATGGAAAGAGCACGACGCCGCGGGCGGGAGAGCGTTGCGAGCGAGGCACGGGCAGGCAGGTGTATTCTGACCTGACATTTGTTGCATTCTGTCATTATTGGGCAAAACGGGGCTGGCGGCCTGGGCCGACTGGAACTTTGTGCGCCGTGAGATTCTATTGGACAGGAGGCAGATTCGGTTGGGCACATGACTGCTGCCCGTTGTGGCCTGGCCAGCAACTGCCAACATGCAGAGGACGGCAAAAGCTGGGGTAAATGTAAACGAGATCCGCTCAGTTCCAGCGAAGCAGCAACCACGTTCATGCTCTGCTGGCTCCTCGACCGCATGGAGTCAAAGTAGCGGGGGTCAGCGGGAGTAGGGCAGAAGACAACCCAGCAACCAGTTGCAGAGCAGGCAGAGCCATGCCGAGTGGCAAATGCTCTGATGATGGCATCCCCACGGGGCACAAGGGCCAATGACACCATACTGATCGCTGGGCACGTCTGCCCACTACCAAAGCCTGAAAATGGTGGTGACGGGGATTTCGTTTCCTGACGCCTGATGTTGATGCCGGCGACCGATTGCATGATGAGCAGGGGTCGCGCAACAGGGAGCAGAACACAATGAATAATCGGAACGGCGGAGACAGGGCTTTGAAGTGAATCGCTTTCACGAGGAGCTACGGCTGGCTGCTGGCTCTGGCTGGCCGGGTGGTGCCTCTGGCTCAAGCTCCCCCACTCTGCACCTGCCAGTCCCTTTTGCCCCACCTTGAATCCTACTGTGCGCCAGCGCCTGGGCCTGCACCACCTGGCGTCTGGACCCCC